>VUQI01021724.1:9757-23750 GCA_015106735.1 Paratilapia polleni
AAAAAAAAAAAAAAAAAAAAAAAAAAAAAAAAATAAAAAAAAAAAAAAAAAAAAAAAAAAAAAAAAAAGTTAAAAAAAAAAAAAAAAAAAAAAAAAAAAAAAAAAAACAGACAGAAAACCTAATAGAAAAAAGGTTTATATACACACACTCACCACTAATTTCATACAACATTTTGAAGGAAACTAATGCTGCCTGGATTCTGCTGTTTTTAATCCAAGAAGCAGAAAAAACAGGACCCTAAATTACACATTTCAAAACTTTTTATGGGTATATTTAAGCTCTGAGAGGACTCAGAAAATTAGGAAACAGCCATTCTCTTTGTTTAACACTGGCAACCTTATGAACATTACGTATGAATTGGAATTAGTGTCTTTACCCAAATTTTACCAAAAGGGCTTTTGTTTCCTAAATGCGACCACTCAACTCAAGGATCTCCCGTGTCAAATTTCTGAGCTTTTCTTGAGAATTCTACCATGACCATGTCATCCAAATTGTGTGGTACACCAACTATGTACTTCCTTTGAAAAACAGCCAGTGAGTATACTCAGTATTATAGATCCAAACCTGGTCAAAATGTCAAAACCAATTAGCAGTGCATAAATGCATCTGCTGAGAAATAATTGTGATTCAAACCACAAGTAGAAGTAAAAACAAGCCACAATTTTCTCTACAAATACTACTACAAAAATTCAGTAAAATGACTATTAAGTGAAAAGTGAAGTGAAATGAATATTAAGAGTGCATGTGCATCTTCTTTATGAGAAAGCTCAAGTCTTGTATAAGGCAACAGGTAACAAATATTGACTTTCCTCTCTGACTGCTCTCCTGCCATCACTGAAATATAACCGATTCTCACTTGCTGATACTGACTCTGTAAGGGCAGTGTGTTCCCCTTCTCCTCCCTGCTGGAAGCACTGCTCCTATTGATCTCATTCTTTAAGTGTTACCATAAATTCCCTCCACATTAGTTTAAACTGGATGACATTTTGTCCACCCCATGATTCATCCAGACAGTTATCAACAAAGAAAGAAGCATCGTCAGTATGCCATCTTCTGAAACTGCTGTTCCCCCTCCTCTTATATTACCCTCCATCAGTCACCTCTACTCCTCTCACTTTCCTCTGCTTAAGTGTTATCCTTCCTGGATTCCTGCAATACAAAGAGCCTCTACAGGCGATATTAAATTTACCCCTAATATGGTTTTGATGCTTTTTATCTGCGTCATTTGCTTGTTAGATGTGTGGCCACGGTTTAAGTTGTTGATATCTGAAATGTATTCAGTGTTCTTTTAAAAAAAGAATAATAATAATAATTCTTCAAGAGAAACAGTAGATTTACAGCAAACAAGCTTTGACAGATACGTTTTCCCTGAAACCAAAGCACCCCTCTTGGACAGGCTGTTTAATGGACTACAGATGAGTTTCAGTAGTGCACACACACATAGACACACACACACACACACACACACACAAGCTGGGTGACATTGCAGATACATTTTGCAGCTTTTTGAGCTAGCTTGGATGCCACATATGTGTGGAACAAAAGGCAATTAAGTGTTTTTCTGTTTGTTGTTATTATCAATTTGCCTCATTCCCCTGAAATCTCAAATATTAAAAATAAATACAAAAATAAATACAAAAAGTCTTTTGCCACTTCTACAGCTTCTCTGGTATCATTTGATCACAGAGCCCTGGTTTTAATTCCCCAGATCAGCACTTCTGAAAATTTCTTTAAATTATAATTTAAGTGTTCAGAGTTCCTGAAGTGTGAAACACTGGATTCACAAATCATTCCTGGGTGAAGCCATATGTGAGGGTTTAAATGTAAAGACGGCAATAATAATGTTGGTCTGGAGCCAGGTTCTGCAACAGAGGAGCAGTTAGAGGGATTTCTACACTAGGCATCTGAGTGAACGTTTCAGTAAGAATTATTCCCAGGGATTTCAGTGCCAAACTCCTGGAAGAACAATCCATGCAGTCCAATGTTTTAAGAAAGATGATCTTAGCTATTCTTAAGGGCTTCATAACGATGTCATTGCTAGACAGCATGCTAGCATGCATCTTGTAGGTATGTTTATATACATCCATGTGCAATCTTCCAAGAGCTAAACTGGCTTCAAGAGATCAAAGTAGTAATTTAATCTTAGCCTTTCAAACACACTGTAATTTGTGGAGGAAGTTTTGATTAAAAAGCATAGGCATCAGTATGAGGAGCGTTGCTCACCTCCATGGCAGACGGTTAGCTGATTAATACCCCAGAGGACCCAATAAACTTGGCTGGCCCATTAGGACTTCTGCACTGCTTTTTGAGAGGGTAAGGAGTGAGTGGGTCGGAAAGGAAAGAGGGGACGTGAACAGTGTGCTACAATAAATCATCTCCATCCAACACACACATAAACAATAAAATTTATGTTAGTAAAAACAGCAACCACTTGTACATAAATAGTAACAACGGAATTAAACACTACTGGGCCTTTGGTTTTTGCATGTTTACACACCACAGTTTCAACATTATCTCCTCCAAATGTCAGTAACTGCAGAGGAAGAACAGAGAAGCATAAGTGTCTAAGTAGTATGTTTCTACATGTCACGTCATGGTTTACTTGACAGCACTCAAACCTCACCACCAGTTAAAAACAATTAAGAGGAGTTAAGATAAACCCAGTCTGCAAGTAGATTTGTCAGCCACTCCAACAAGAGATAATACTATATTTCATGGAATTATCTATTGGTTTTACATGAGTTATTAGTTTCAATATTTCAACTAAATGATCAAAAAAACAGAAAAGCAGTAAATCCTCACATTAAAGTTGCCAATTATTTTTCACTTGATTGACTATGCTATTAATCCACTTTTAGCTCTTATTTATCTCTCTTTATGTCAACTACTGAGTGTTCAATTCACTTCTTCATTGGAGCAGTAGGTTAAGTGACATTTAAGTTAAGATTTAATGATTATCCTAATTTCACCTTTGTTTTAAGTTGTTTTTTTAAAGTGTTTCCATTGCATTTTTACATGTTTTTATTTTTATATTTGCATGTAAACAGGTGGAAACACTAAATTAGTAAAGATTCCCTTTTAATGTAGTAATGTAGCTAATTTTAAGATGAATTATGTTACTGGAGTCTCATTTTCCTTTTTGTTCTTTCTGTCATTTAAAATGTTCAGTAAAATTTTTGCAGTCTCAAATGCTTCCAGCAAAGACCTCTAAGGTTTTGCTGGTTTTAAACATTGGAGCTACAAACTGCTTCTTTCACAAAGAGATTGCTTTCTGTAAGACTGAAAAATAAAATAACACAGGAATAACACAGGGTGTAACACAGGAATGGTGGGAGGTTTTTATGGAGAGTGGAACATACTGAATGACCTTGCCTCCCCAATGCTCCAAACAGCCACCAGCCCAGGGCTGCTGTGCTACATATCCACCTCATTTGGTCCATTAATCCAGTCTTCTGCCACTGCTTCTGCTTGTATGTATCTTTTCCATTATCTGGCTGATTTACTTCTCAGGATCAGTGTGCTCAAGAGCCACTTGAATATACTCTGAGGTGGAAGAAGGAGTTTGATTCCCAATTCCCAAGTGTTGCATGTGAGGGCTTGACATCTACAGTACGGAGTATAATGAGACAGCAGGTTGACTCATGCGGCAGTAATCGAGGGTCACCAGCTTCCTATGATGTGATCCAGGAATTAAATGTCAATGAGTTTTTCATCTATATGATTCTGCATTGAGGTGTTGCTGGCTAAGGTTGCACTGAGTGTAACGATGTGTTAAGTTAAGCGTAATGAGTTTTTAGTGCGCTGCTCTTGCACTGTTTTTCTTAGAACTACATTTATTATTCGTTGGGCACTAGAAACATTATTTCTGTCTTTATTAAGAACACTGGAATAACTGTTTAATTTGTTAGCTGCCATTCTTGGCATCACGCAAGAGGTCGAGATATAATCACCTCACTTGTTCCATCAAGCAGACTAAACACTCCACCATTTTTATGAGCTTAATCAATAATATGTGGCATAGAGCCACTCCAATCCCTGTTATATCTCTGTCAAATGAATACTTTATATTGATGAAATAACACATCTAAGGGGAAGATTTTTATAGTATTTTATACACTTAGACTAAATTAAAGTTCTTGGTCTTCAGTCTGTAATTTGTGGACTGTTATATTGAGAAAGGCAAGGTAGGTGGTCCACTTTAAATCATAAAAGAAAGGTCTGACAGCTGCTTCAATCTACTCTGCACGCACACACACACACACACACACACACACACACACTTAGAGTCCAGTGTCTGACCCCATTCACCAGCATCTCCATTAACCAGAGCAGTGTGATTTCATTACACGGGGTTTAATTGTGTTCACCGCATCTCAACATGCTCCAGTAGAAACAGTGGCGTGAGGGCGGCTGGAGGAAACTGAAGAAGGGGATGGCTGCAGGGATACAGGGCAGGGAGGATGTCAGAGCTTTTATTCACAAGCTTTTAAAAAGCTCTCTATTCCACACCACTGCATTTCCCCCTCCGCAGGGCTGAGAGCACGTCTGCACTGAGAAAATAACCTCCAGCCTCTGTGCCGCCTCACAAACAACCCACAATAACAACATGTGGATAGGTTTCTGCACTTTAGGCCCAATGAGATACACTGTATTTTCCAATTTCGCGACAAAGGAGAGAGAGGTGATGGTGTTCATCAACTCATACTGCTTTGTGCTTTTTATTCTGGTGGAGTGAAATTAAAGATAGCTCAAAAAATGTGGAAACACTTACCAGGAACACAAAGTTTGAGAAAACAGAACAAGTGAAAGCAGGAAATAAAGATAAGAGGAGCAAAGGTTCAAAGTAATTTGAAAAAAAAAGGGTTGTGGACTTTATCAGCTGTTCACACAACTTCCTCTAAAAAAGCTTCATTATGTACTTTTTTTTCCTCCTGACAGCTGGTGCCTATTTACAACTACTGTGTAATCACTTTTGGCAGTTTCAAAATAAAAGCAGTGGGAGCATGACATGGGAGAGACCTCACATTTTGGTAGAGAAGGAACAGGCCCCAGTGGGAATAAAAATTAAGGGATTTTTTGGCCGGTTTGTGGTTGACACCTGACATGGTTCGCTTTCTTTCTCCTCCAACTGGAGTTGAAACACCTGCTGTGACTTTCTGGAGTTTTGTTCCCATGCCAGTTCATCCGGACACCTACCGCTGTTTCAACTATCACAACACAGCAGAAAGTCAGGTCCTGTCTGCTAATTTCATGTCAAATAAGTTTCACAGGGGCATGATCTTTCATCTGTGTGTGCTCACATCTGTGAGTAACACATATTTACCCAGTGTGGGACTGCTTGTGTGCAGCAGCATCTCTTGAAAGTGAAATGTGCCATCTTGGACTAGTTTGTGTTTGAACTTCTTTCAACTAAAATATGATTAAATATTTATAAAATATTTTTATAAACTATTAAATCAAGAATGTGCATGTGGTATAGACTATGGATAAACTAAACACCCACATGGAACATGCTAACATTTTCATTTAGCTTACTACAGTCCTAGAAACCAGCTAATGCCACTGTAGATACTTTGTCTTGTCTTTGTTTAAAATCTACACTGCTAACCTTTGGAAAGATATCTAAAATTAGTAGTATTGCTCCAGGTCCCTCTTAAACTCCCTACCTTTGGCAAGCTAATCTGCGGCACCTGGAAGCCACTTTGAGACAATGTACAACTACCTTACAAGTTAAATGATTCACCCCTGTAGGAGGAAGAAAAGGATGAGAAACAGGTGTGACCAATAAAAAGGCAAGAAGATTTAAAAACAGCAGGGTAAGAAGAAGAGGAAAAAGAAATAAAGACTTCTTTGCAAAGTGGCAATAGATAAAGATGATATCTGTACATCCTACCAGAAACTGTTCTTTCAATTAGGTTCTTACAGTAAATGCTTCTCTGTGCAGCTGTTTGTGGTATCACAAACTGTTCCCTCATCTGCAGTAAGAGACGATTCTACCTCCTAACCAGATGAAAGGCTTGTGGTTAGCCGATGGCTTTGAGTGTACCTAATGCTAACCTAATGCTGTAAATGTTTTCAACCAGACTTTAAGTTTATTATTCGGAAACTATTCCACTGAAATTGCATCCAGGCAGGTTCAGAGTGTTTTACCTTTAAAGAGAAGTGGTAGGGGCTTTTATTGTGCCTAATATGGTGTTAAACTAAGGCAGTAATGAAACCATCTATTTTCACTTTTCTTTTACATATGTTATTGCTTGTAATCATAGTTGGATTAAATACATCCATGGGTGTAAGCGATCTGCCAAATTTCTCCAAAAAGTTAAGACAATCTTGGAAAATGCAGTTTTTGTCAGATGAAAATTACATCTGATTTTATAGACAGATCAAATGTGCTTGCTCTCGATTTGTTTGCACATTAGAGATATAATTAAGAGTGGAGTAAAGCACATTTCCAACTAACTTCAAACTGAGATACATTTCTTCTTCAGCCCTGTTCATTTTAACCAACAAAATGGTTCTATTAAAGACTCAGGCTATTTGTGGAAATGGTATCACATCATCACCACTCATATAACAAAGCTGCTCTCCATGATATAATTCTCACTGTTTAGTTTGCAAGTGGCTGCAATTTGATGAACGGTGTCAGTGGATAGATGAAGGTGAAGATGAGCTTGCACCATACCAGAGGCACCACGCAGAGGAGAGCATCTGCTGTCTGTAAGTTGCAAAATCCATCAGCCATAATGACAGCAGTGGACGCAGAAACCTTTGACCCATGAATACTGCATGCATGTGCAATGAACACTACATGGTGAAAGCTGGTAATTGCAAAAATAACATGCAGCCAACTTGTGACAACAGAGAAGCCTTGAATATATCTTAATGGGAGAGTTTGTTCAGACTTTGGATTCAGACAGTTAAAGTTTACTACTTCAAATCCTCAGTGACCTTTTACTGTTTTAAATCAAATGCCTGCAGCATTCTAATTATAGGCCCACAGTAATGCAAACAACTGAATGACGCCAAACAGAAAGTGCAGTTTAAATAACTAACATTCTTAACTTTGCTATCACCAAGCTCATTACAGACAGGAATAGAGAACTCTATGCTCTACAGATGCTTTCATCCAAGTCCATTAATGCACTGTTTGCATTTATACATAATCTCACTACAGAGAGGGTGAGCTATCTAACATTGTGATCTAGCTGAGTGATGTCTTTAGGGTGGCGTTCATAATGAACATGTCCACTCTCCAGGATGGCCCTGCAGGCAGGAACTCAGGTCTTTGTTTTTGATCTTCCCCCGGCTGTCTGGTGCATTAACTCACTTCTTTCAGCAGATGCACTCATAGATGAGTCGCATCATTTTTCAAGCTTCTGTGAAGCTTATTGTAAAATCTGGCCCTCCAGCCCTTGCTGCCCAATGTGACTCTTTAGTACATTAAGCCAGCCATCTCCACACAGACATATTTAAAGCCAGACAGTAACATATTTCTGTTATCATGATGTTGTGCATTAGTGGGGCATTATTTTACCCTTAGCACATAATGTTGCTGTAGTTGGCGCTGAATACAAATTAAGTTTAAATGGTTGGCAGTATGAGGTGAATGGATTTTTTAGGCTGATGTTAAAAAGCCTCCATGATTAAAGGCTCCTTGTTGCAGTAAGGTTGCTCTTCCAGTTTCAAAGCATGTCACAGTCTGTGAGGGGAGTCCAATAAAATCTATGTCAGGTTGTGTGTCATTGGTTTAAGGCATGTCAGAATGTGTGATCAGCCTTCAGTCATGCCATGTTATGAAAAAGCAGCAAAACAAAGAACAGGCTTTGGCATTAGTGTTACTTCTCTGTTTCACAATCTTTTCTTCTGCCAGACTTGTTGTGTGCAGATAGTGGTCATATGTGGTCAGTTGCATTGTGAGAATTTGATCCTTAACTTCTGACACTTCAAAATTTTGATGGATCCTTTCAGCATGAATGAAATGTGTTGATTGGAACTGAAGGAAAAAGCAAAGTGTGGTTGCATGTGTTAACATCTACATGACTTGATTCCCATTCTCACCTACAGAGCTTTTAAAAAATATCTTTTTTTATCCATCGGGATTTAAAAATGAACACTGTGCTGATACTGATTTTTGCTTAGTCCTACTCAGAATTAGTTCTTCTGACCTTGATGACCTTGTTTGAAGTAAATTTCTGTGGCCCCTGAAACCTATATTGTTGTAGGTTTCAGACTGTGTGCCAATACCACTAGTCCCATAAAGCTAACAAGTGCTCATTTAGTTACTCTCCTCGCAGCACTTGCAATAATTCAGTTTTAATGACTCTCTCTAAGCACAATTTAACTGTACATCCCGCGTGCTGTGAACAGGGCCTTTGGGTATTTTAGCGCTGTACAAAGGAGAGCGTCCATTTTGTCCCCACGAACCCTCACAACCATTAATTAGATACAGACACTTGGTTTGTCCAGTAGCCCTGCTTCCCTGCCATCACTAAAGACAAGAACTTTCTAACAGCGTGTCCTGAAAAATCTCACCAATGAAACAGTTTCTCTGTATCAGATTAGTGTTGCTCTGAGAGAAGGCGTGTGAGACCAGAGAAGAAGACAGGGGAGCAACACTGAAGTCTAATATAATACAATTTAATAGGAGCATTTCTATAAAGAGGGTGAGTGGATCCACGTGGGCTGACCAGCACAGCTGGATCTGCAAATTTGCCCAATCCCTCAGCTCAGTAGAAAATGATTGCCTGGCCATCAGTTAGTGCTGCTTAGGTTTGAGTTTGGCGGATGTGCCTCAATCTGTGTTTTTCCTTTAAGGTAGAAAAACACTGGGTCTATTTATAGTCATTTTGAGATGATGTTTGGTATTAACGTGTCTAAGTAATATATTCATCTAGTGCAAGGTCTGAGAAATGGAATTTCCAAGAAAAACATGTGTCAAACACATCTGTGTTTCTGATATCATTCACTGATAAGTTCACTGATGCAAAAGTTTACCAGTTCAATTCTAAAGTAGATTATGTGATTGCGTCATGGCATTTGGAAACCATTAGCTTTCCATCTGTTACAAAGAGTTCATGTTTAAGGGATCCCACAAAAAGTGACAAACTTTAACAGGGAATTGTAACCTAACAGATGTTCACCAACTTTGTTTATAGATCAACCTGTTCATGCAAAGTCAGCTATGCTAGAGTGAAATCCATTGCACCATGTCCCTTCTTCATTAGTTCTCATACTGTAACAGCACAAGGTTTGTCTCATCAGACCAGTTGGGGGGTCAGGGACTCTCTGCAGGTTAATGTTAGGCAGTGGTTAGTCAAGGGTCTTTAGTTTCACACAGTTTTTCTCAAAGATGCCTGAAGGGAAACTGAGAACAAGCAGGGCTGTTTGGGGATCTAGTGACACTTTAGGAAAACATGGTGTAAAAATGGATGGGAACACTAACTTCTCTAGACAGATGTGTTGATAAGACCTCTAAAGGAAAGGCTGTGAGAGGCAAGAGACACCAATGGAGGGAAGAGTGGATGAGACAAGTGGAGTCAGAAAAAAATAATACTAATAGAATACTAATAGAAAAAACAGATATTAAAAATATTCTTTCTTTTGCCTGCTCAGTTTTAGTTGGAGCTCAGTCATATTCTTTTTCAGACTATCCCTTCATCCTTCCCTATAAATTAGCAGCTGTCAGGCCCCCTTGCACTACAGCTCTGATTGATGAACTCATCTGGGAGTTAACATGACACACTTTGTGTCAGCTTTCCAGACTGCTGCACTCACACTCTTTATTGTCCTTTTTACTCAATACTTTGAACCATTTATTACCTTTCTGCCAAACATTGCTTATTGTTACCTGATCTGTCTAAGCCTCAACCCTCTGCCACGCAGCATGTGGTCAGCAGACAAAGACACTTAATTCTTTTGGCCAACAGGTTATAAATATTGCCAATTGTAGAAAAAATCTTTTGCTTGCCTCAGTAGGCTTTGGTAAAGGAAGGGCCAGGACTGTGAGTCCCGTTGCCTCTGAACACACCCACATCCTTATGGTGTTGATGAAACTGCAGAGCTCTGATTGATGACTGCACCTTTACTTTAGTGCTCTGGGGTTCATTTACAGTATGTGGGTGTCCTCTGAGTGGAACCTCTTATTTCCTCCCAAGACACAAGGGTGTGAGTGTTTTCTTTTTGGCGAAATTTTTCCACCCAGACATTTTTTATCTCATCTTTATTTTGTATATTTTCCCCCCGTAATGGATCATTCAGCCTCCCTTTGTTTTAATCACACTTTACCTCTCATTAAGAAGAGTCAGCAATCAGCAGTTGGGTGGCAGAGGATTTTAGTGGGAAAATAAAGCTTTTTTTATGGCATTATGTTGACACGCCAAGTGAATTGTGAAATCCAGCATTGTTTCATCATGGCTTTTCAGAACAATAAAAGCCACTGTGGTTTGTGTGGGTTTTTTTTTTTTACGGGAGAAATAATTTTCCATTAGATGTGTCAGATCTGTTAGATGTTCTCTCACTGGTCTTTTAAAATACATGTCTGGGATTTTTACTTTTCCTGAAAGTTTGCTTGTAATGATAGGTAATACATGACCTAAGCAATGGCAAAGTAATAAACTCACCATTAACTGATCTTCAGAGCAGTTAAGTATACACACCACTGGCTTATGCCCTAAAGAAGGGGCACCATATTTATATTTTCTACTCTATATATGCTTAATTTGATCTATTTAAATAAAAATAATCACATTTTGCAAGCTCAAGCAATTGTGATTTTTATTCCCACTTGTGTGTTTGATATATTGCACTCTGCAATTGTTTAATGTTTATTACTGTGCTACATATTTTGTCATGCATTCTCAGTAAGCAGCAGGGGGGGCTGTTTTATTCACCAGCTAATCAAAAAAGCCACAAATATTGGTAACATGCAGTTTAATTCTGGATTTTATATTTGCAGATTAACAATCCAGATGTGGCTACGGAACTGTGCAAATTTTACAAGAATTTTAGAAAAAAATTCATTACAGAATCTGTGAGACCAAAGAAGCAGATGTTTGGGAAAGAAAATACACTAGAGATCAATCACTTTAAAGAGCACTCTTATTTTGACAGCTGTGAAAACTGCAAGATTTGTATTGACTTTTATTCTGAAAAAAAAGTCTGATTCCACTCAAAGTCAGAGAAAGTGGTCAGGAAGCAGATTTCAAATAAGTAAAAGCTAATCATTAGGCACCCTGTTAACATACTGTATATATGTATAGACAATCTGTTCTCTGGTGACCCAAGTTAATCAGAAAAAAATTACTAATAATTAAGAGTTAATTCAAAAATTTTCTATGAAAATCAGAATAGCCCTCTCTAGAATCTCCACCTTGTCATGGTGGAGGGGTTTGGGTGCCTGAGTGATCCCAGGAACTATGTTGTCTGGTGCAATTCCCCCCTGGTAGTGTCTCACAAGGCAAGCTGGTCTTGGTCAATTCAGAACACCCCAATGGTGATGATAATGAGCATGGGACCAAGCTACTCTGCCTGGCACAAGGTTACCAGGGCCACACCCTGGCATGATGCCTTGGGTAGGTGCTCAGGGGCAGGCGTTAGGCTCTGAGGCCCAACCAAATAGAGCTACATGGACCCACCCTCCATTGGCCCACCCGCGGGAAGGGCCAAAGGGATATGGCGCATTGTGGATTGGGTGGCAGTCAGGAGCAGAGGATATGGCGGTTGGCTCTCTGGCTGCCAAGACTATTTATCCACAGATACATGGAATGTCACCGCTCTGGTGGGGAAGAAGCCTAAGCTAGTCAGTGAGGTCAAGAGATACTAGCTAGATATAGTCGGGCTCACCTCAACTCACAGCTCAGGTTCTGAAACCAGTCTCCTGTTGAGGAGCTGGGCTTTATTCCACTCTAGAGTTGCCCTTGTCGAGAGACAGCGAGCAGGGGTGGGTGTACTCAGAACCCCATAACTCTGTGCCTGTATGCTACGGGTTTTCCCTGGTGGACGACAGTGAGACCTGGAGGGTTGTAACTGAAAGAAACGGCCTCCCTGATCTGAACCCGATCTGAACCCAATTGGTGGTCTGTTACTGGACCTCCGTGGTAATAACTGTTTATCCATAACCAACACCATGGCGGAGTATAAGGGTGTTCATAACTTCACTTGACACCAGGACACCATAGGTCATTGGTCGGATTTGCAACCATATGTCTTGATCCCTCAGGTGAAGAGAGAAGCTGAGCTGTCAACTGATTGCCACCTGGTGGTGAGTTGGATCATGTGGTGGAGGGGGATGCTGGACAGACCTGGCAACCCCCAATGCATAGTAAGGGTGGACTTTGACTGTCTGGCTGCCCCAAGTAGAGAAGTTCAAATATCTCTGGGTCTTATTCATGAGTGAGGGGAGAGTGGAGCAGGAGATTGACAGATGGGTCAGTGTGGCGTTGGCAGTGATGCAGATGCTGTACCATCTGGTGTGGTTAAGAGAGAACTGAGCGTGAAAAGGCACCTGTCGATTTATCTGTCGATCTACATTCCTACCCTCTATCACCATGAGGTCTAGGTCATGACCAAAAGAATGCAGTTGTGGATACAAGCGTCAGAAATGAGCTTTCTCCTTAGAGTGTCTGGGCTGAGACTTAGAGACGATGAGGATGAGGAGCTGCTACTACTGCACATCGAAATGAGCCAGTTGAGCTGGTTTGGGCATCTAGGTCTAAGCATCTCTGCTTAGACTACTGCCCTTGCAACCTGGACCTGGAAGAAAAGGAATGAATGAAAATCACAAAAGCAACAATTTATTCAAAGTAAATGTCAGTACTGTTATTGCCAAATGCATTCTATGAATATCCAATGTATCTGTCAATCTTTGTGACACTGTGAATCATCAAACTTTATTGTCTGCATTACACATTTGTTTTTTTTATCATGATCTCCTCATACTTGACAAACAAGAAGCAGGTGCTCTTCGGTTCTTCATTATTTCATTTGTATGGCAATGATCTCCTTTTTGTTGCATCTAATACTTTCTGTTGTGTTTAGAATTCTAATGATACTGTCATTTCCTTCCTTACATTGGTATTTATTAGTTCATTAAAAATCCTTCTGACCCTTCTTTTTCACAGTGACTGCAGCTTTTCATTGTCAGTAATCATAATGTTTCTTTCATCATTTATGTCAAATATACTTAAACCAGCAGTATATTCACACACATTACAGACTAATACTATGACTACTTATGATATTTTCCACCTCCAAGCAACTAAATAATGCTACATACCTACAGTGGTGTGAAAAAGGGGGAAAAAAGATATCCAAACCTACCTGGCCCTCTGTGAAAAAGTAATTGCCCCCTAAACCTAAACTGGTTGTGCCACCCTTGGCAGCAAGAACTGCAATCAAGCATTTGTGATAACTGGCAATGAGTCTTTCACATCACTGTGGAGGAGTTTTCAGAGGTGGACTTGCTGGTGTGTTTTGGGTCATTGTCCTGCTGCATATCCCAAGTGCTCTTGAGCTTCAGGGAACAAACTGATGACCAGACATTCTCATTCAGGATTTTCTGGTAGAGAGCAGAATTCGTAGTTCCATCAATTACAGCAAGTCGTCCAGGTGCTGAACCAGCAAAGCTGTCCCAGTCCATCACACTACCACCACCGCGTTTGACTGTTGGTATGATGCTCTTTTTATGAAATGCTGTGTTAGTTTTACGCCAGATGTAACAGGACGCAACCCTTCCAAAAAGTTAAACTTTTGTGTCATCAGTCCACAGAATATTTTCCCAAACGTCTTGGGGATCATCAAGATGTTGTTTGACAAACGTGAGACAAGCCTTTGTGTTCTTTTTGCTCAGCAGTGGTTTTCTCCTTGGAACTCTCCCATGGATGCCATTTTTGCCCAGTCTCTTTCTTATTGTTGAATCATGAATACTGACCTTAACTGAGGCAAGTGAGGCCTGCAGTTCTTTAGATGTTGATCTGGGTTCTTTTGTGACCTCTG
>VUQI01021725.1:2590-17535 GCA_015106735.1 Paratilapia polleni
TCACATCACTTAACATGAAATCCAGGTAAAAAAAAAAAAAAAAAAGGGACAAAAAAAAAAAAGAAAAAAAAAGAAAAAAAAAGAAACAAAAAAAAAAAAAAAAAAAAAAAAAAAGACACAAAAAAAAAAATAAAAAATACAGCAAAAGCCCTCAGAGACTACATAAATCCACTGAGACTGTACAATCTTCTCCATCATTCATTTATTTAAATAATTAAATATTTCAAATTTTGATTTATTTTGATTGATTTTCAAAATATTTTATCCCACAAGAGCATAACATACAATACATCTCTGACATCAAAATGTCCACTTATCCCAGAGTACAGAGGTATAATTTCATCAAAAATAATGACAAATTTATATCCCTTTTCCACTCCCATTCTGTCACCCAATACAGGACTACAGATTGCAAAATTAAAACTTATCAGTAAAAAAGAAACAAAAGGGAAGACAGGGAGGGGGGTGCTCTCAGTTACATCATCATTAGAGAGGGTTCACTGGCCTTCATCAAAGGGTTTTTGTAATGAATGATAGAAAACAAAGCAGGGCCTCCATGTTTTCATAAAGGTTTGTACAGACCCTTTGAGTGTGTATCTAATTCTTTCTAGCTTTAAGAAATATAGCACATCTTTGATCCACTGGGGAAAGGATGGAGGAACATGCTATTTCCATTTCAGAAGAATGAAGCACCTTGCAAGTAGTGTGGTGAGAGCTACAATCCCATGAGCCCCAGATGGCAAGCATGTATTGGATTCTATCAGTATAACACCAAAAAGGGCACAGACCAGATCAGGGTCAAATCACATTTGAAACATTTCACTAAATGCTTTAAAAAAATCTTACCTAAAAGGAAGACAGTTCAGGGCATGACCAGAACATCTATATCTAATTTGCTGGCTGGTCTCTACACTGAGCCAGGTCAATGTTAAACAAATTATTTTTGTTATAACTGAACGTCGATCTTCAACTTTAAAAATTCTTGTATCAGTACCAAAAAATAACTGTTGCTTATCCAACAGCTTAATGATTCACCAAAATTAATTTTAAATCTGTTAACAACTACTAACTAACTATAGTCTGTAGGCAAGAGACAAGATTTTTGGTACCAGAACTTTCTGGTTTCCGTTGGTAGTCCAAGCAGGATTGACCAGTCATGTTTAAGCAGGCTTTGACTGCATACAGGTAAACCGTTTGTGTGGAAAGGAAAAGCAGAACACATAGTCTGAAATGCAAACTACTGGCTAGGGTCTGACAGTAAATTAACTTTATAGTATCTTTTTTAGCATCTGCATTTATAGTTGGATTATAAAAAAATGCACACAGAAAGTCTTGGCACACATACAGTATCTGCTGGCTACACTGAAAGCCCCAAAAGACTTAGATGCCAAGTAATCAGACAATAACTGATGGGTGTACAGATATCATAACAATGAAAAGACAAGACAGAAAGTAAGATGGCTGTGGATCAGGAAGTATAGCAGGTCATCCACTAATTGAAAGGACAGTGGTTTGATCCCTGGCTCCTTCAGTCTACATGTCAATATGTCCTTGGGCAGGATACCAAAACCTAAATTGCCACAGATGTCTCCATCTGCACAAGTATCTGTAGTGTAATATTCTGTATTTTGTGCCGTATGCACTCGTGATCAGTAAGGCTAAAAAAATGCCAAAACATGATAAACTTAAATTAAATGAGGAAAAAGCACAGTCAGATATAAATATATCGGACCATACAGTACATATAAAAATATGAAAACATTGTCATCACAGGCAAAATCTTCAACCAAAACAACTATGAGCTGCAGGTGTCTCTGATTGAGAGTCTGGACTAGGGCTAATTGAGTGGTTAATTGAGTAATCAAAAAGTCAAAACAGGTGACAAGGAAACAAATATGCAAGTGAAAACAAAGCGAAGCAAAGCACAAGACAGAAAGATCCCAAACAGGACACAAACCACAGTTTCATAGCTGAAAAACTTGTGACTGACACTACCACCACACGTCCATCCTCATATAATGAGAACACTATCACCCCCTTAAAGAGGACTGTTTTCTCTAATTTAATATTGCCATTGTCAGTGTGTCAAGGCAGCAGTCTAAGGACAATATGCCTAGACTGCTGACCTAGTTCTTAAAATGCATCCTGAGGTGGACATAAATATCTGTAATAAATTTCACAACAATTAATCTAATAGTAGACATTTCAAAACCGGGGGGGAATCACCTCACAGTGGCACAAAAGGAAAAGCCAGTTACTATATGGAGATCATGAATATCTGTGACATGCAGTAGATGTTGCCATATTTCACTAGATAAGTGAAAACTGTGACATTCTAGTCATGCTATAAGGCTTTGGAGAAGTCATCTACTAAGGATTAATCTACTAAGGACCATGAATGAATGTACAAAATTTCATATCAATCACTCCAGTAGTTCGAGTATTTTCATCCCTAGAGCTATAATGCTGTAAGAAATTCAAAAGACAATGGTGCCTTCAACACACTACGTTTGAAAAAGTTGTTTTCCATTAAGATGCACAAGGTGTGTTTTCTTTCTAAGAAAATGATGAAAACAGAAGAAGTCCTGCCCAGGAGACATTTGCTCTATCTGTTCAAATAGAGCTCTCCTGTGAGCTGCAGTCAAATCTTCCACCCCAAAGACAAGTCAATCAGGCTCTCACTTTCCTAAACAGCAGAGAGTGAATGTTTCATCCATCAGATCTCAGGAGCTTTTAGATCTCTTGCTTCTCTCCAGTTTTTGGCTTAAAGCTAAACAAGACAGCCAGTGGGTAAGCATTAGCTTACTGTGTAAGGTCTTCATCGAATTGTGCTGCATCATCTTAGAGTTCTAAATTTGGCTGATTAGTGAAAGAAGCTGCGAGATTTGGATGGATGATTTGAGCTACACATTTTGAGGTCAAAAGATGTTGAACTTACCTCTTTTCATCTGCCCATTTCATTTTACTTCCACAGTCATGTGCAACAGCTACAGGAGAGCTGTGTTATCACCCCCAGAGGCTGTTTTTCACTTGCATGGTCATGCGTCTTTAAAACAGACTCTTATGATCTTTTCGAACACAACACATTGCTCAACTAGAAGTCACAGCTAAAGGATGTATTGACAAAAAGTAAACCTGCCCACAGGTCACTGCACAGTGAAAATCATCCCAGTGTAACCCTTTTCAACTTTGGTTGGGTCTCTGAAGATCTGAGCCAGTCTGTGAACTAAATGAAGTGTAAGACAAACATTTGGAGAACTCCCAGCTGAAGCAGGAAAGTATATCTGAACCACTGAACACTGAATTAATGACAGCATGATGGCACTAAGTCAAATTAAGACTTTGTCACACCATTAACCGAATTTCTCGCTTGTGCTAATTTTACAGTGTCTGTAACTTCACTTTACTTCGTATTTGTGAAATAATTCTTGATGCAGTCACCCATACCCCTTGACCTTTAATTTACTATGTGTCCTCCTCACACTTAATTTATTTAAAGATAAAAGAATGCTCTGCTTCTTGTACCTGATTAGACATTGATTGTTCTGATTAAACCTTTTTTCCCCTCAAGAAATCCTGAGGTGAAATGAGCACTTTGTTAATGTTTAAGCTTTCTAAAGTTCCAAAGTTCAATTTTTTTCTAAATTTCAGCTTTTATTAAATTTAATTCACTGCACAAACTGTAGGTGTCATGATGTAGGGTCCCTGTCAAGTCATTTTCTGTCCAGTTTTATCATTGGCCTTTGTGTATTCTTGTCAGTCTTTGTTAGTTTTCCCTCCTTTGTGATTGTATGCCCAGCCCTGATTGGTCTCCACTCTGTTGTTCTTCACACCTTTGTTCAGTCACCCTCCTCAGTATATATACACCTCTAGTTGTTCACTTACAACTCTCTAGATCGTCTTCTTTCTACAGTCAAGTGATCTCAGCCTTTCTTGTATTCCTAGTGTGTTAGGTCCATTTGGACTGTTTTATGGACCATGACTTTTGCCTGCTCCTCATTTGAACTGTTTGCCATTCTGACTGATCTCTTGTGTATGACCATTGCCTGTTTTTTGGATTAAACATTGGATTTTTGGATTAAACAGCGGCTGTGGCTCAGGAGGTAGAGCGAGTCGTCTACTAATCGGAAGGTCAGTGGTTCGATCCCTGGCTCCACTAGTCTGCATGCTAAAGTATCCTTGGGCAAGATACTGAACCCCACGTTGCCCCCGATGCATTCATCGGAGTGTGAGTGTGTGTGAATGTTAGTAAGCACTTAAGTGTAGATAAAAGTGCTGTATGAATGTATGTGTGACTGGGTGAATGTGGCCTGTAGTGTAAAGTGCTTTGAGTACACAGAAACTGAGTAGAAAAGCGCTATATAAGTACCAGTCCATTTACCATTTACCATTTTAGACTTTTACTCTGCCTACTGTGTGTCCTGCATTTGGATGCTCGTCCTCTAGTGATTGTCACATTAGGATCCAAATTGAAGGCTGACTTATGCTAAGGTTAACTGTTTTAGTGCATCTCTGAACATTTTTTGGATGGCTATTATTAAGCTGAAACTCATATTTATAATACTTATTTTAAAGAACGTATGACTAGACAAGTAGGGAGGTGACAATCACAAGACTGTGAACCTGAAGACATCGGTTTGGGTTTAACTTGCTGTTTTGTTTTTACTACTTGTTCCCCTTGCTACAGTAGCTGTGACTAATGGCATAACCCAGCAAACATTTCAACACTGAATAACTGTCAGCTGGCAGTTCTGGTTGAAAAATGGTGCCAAAATAAGAGCTGCGCCGATGTCAGAGAAATAAGTTTGCTGACAGCTGGATGTATTTCTTGAACTTTGACTGGATATCCTTATCACACTATCTAGCAAGAGAAATTTGAGAATAGTTTGAGAATAGTTTTATATTATCCTTTTATCAATTAGAACAAAATGAAATAAACAAAATTCTCAATTGACAGAAGAGAAAGAACATGAGAAAAGCTACACACCAACAAAGGCAACTCAATCCCAGACCTCTCACTCTTACTAGGGAGCATTTCTAATCCTACCGAGCTAACTGGCTGCAAAATGAAGTGCTCGCATCACAGGTTTATAATCATGACATCAGGAGGTAGAGAGGGGAAGGTCATGACAGTACACACACATTACGTTCACCAAGCAACAAATGATAAATTACACACAGATAAATGTAAATGGCTGAAATTTGTTGTATATACATAAACAAGCAGGCTCTGATAACTAGTCTGTTTATATGGAGCGGATGTTGTGTGGCTGTTCAAAACCATTTAGTAACCAAATTAGTTCTAACTAAATGTCATTGGCTTAACAAACAAAAGCTTAATTAACTACTGATTTAAAATTTCTAAGCTATGTTCACCAAGTATTCATTTCTGGTAGAATTTTCTTATATCCTCTGGGTGCTTATTATGATCTTATAAATTACTGATAATGTGTGAACAATGTGTAGTCAGGACCTCTCAGCCTCTGCTGCTGTAATTCTGATCTTTCTAATTTTAACCTCTCTCACAGGTCCTTTTAACCTGCATCTCTGAATAAAAAAAAAAAAAACATACAGATGGTGAAAGTCGGTCATGCTGATTGCTTTGATTGTACCTATTGGGGGAATTTTGAGGCTTTGTACAAGGTCAAATTATGCAACACTGCAGAGGAGAGCAGAGCTCACTGAGTCATGGGACTTGGTGTGACTCATGTTTTCACTCTGCCCAAGCACACTTTGCAAACTGTTAGGAGTCCATATATACTGTACATCTGTTACCAGATTTTGGTTACAGTTACACAATATGTTGAAGACTTATGACAGTTTATGTACAATAGAACAACAACAACAATTTAGCATAACAGTATAATACTTTTCTGAAAAGAGTTAAGTGGGAAAGAGTTAAGTATGAATTTCTAAATGTGATTTTGCTCTACATTTATACTGTTCGCTATTTTTTAATCTCTACTTGTGTTCAGTTCTGCAAATTACCAAGCAGGACACCTCTAAGCTAGTAATAGATTTAATCAAAATGAACTCCAAGGCTGGCCCACTCTATATATGCGTCACCTACTTACAAATCTTTAAAGAACACCAGGCAATTAATTGTTATTTTTCTGTGCCTCAAGAGAAATGAGGCATAAGTGTCTGAACCACAGCTCACATCTTGATAAAAAAAAGAGCAGATTTTTGGGTGTTAAGATCTAATTTTCAATCACTTCACACTCTACCACAGTCCAGTGATAAAAAACAGATCATTTTAATTCAGCTGATACTGACATGAGCATTAACATTTTTATTCTAGTAGATTGAATCCACATCCACCCATTTTCTGCCACTTATTCGGGTCTGGGTTCTGGGTACAGCAGTCTAAACAGAGGTGCCCAGACCAGCCACTGTCTGCCCTGGAGTTTCCTCCCAGCTGGACATGCCCGAAACACCTCACCTAGAAGGCATCCAGGAGGCATCCTGGTCAGATGTTGAACCACCTCAACTGACTCCTTTCAGTATGGAGGAGGAACAACTCTCTTCTGAGCCCCTGACATTATCTTTAAGAATGAGCCCAGAAACCCTTTGGAGAAAGCTCATTTCCACCGCTTGTATCTACAAACTTATTCTTTTGGTCACCACCCAGAGCTTGGGTCAGCTCTCTCTTCACCACAACAGCATTTGCAGTGTTTTGCAGATGTTACAGCAATCTATCTGTCAATTTCCCGCTCCTTCCTTCCCTCATCTGTGAACAAGACCCTGGGATACTTAAATTCTTCAACTTGAAACAAAAACTCATTCACAACTCAGAGTTGGCACTCCACCCTTTTCCTGAGAAACACGGCCTCAGACTTGGAGGTGCTAATTCTTTTCCCAGCCACTTCATACTGCAAACTGCTTAAATGTGAGCTTGACCACATCATCTGTAAAAAACAGAGACGACATCCTGAGACCACCGAACATGACACCCTCTGCCCCTTGGTTGCACCTAGAAATTCTGTTCAGAACTTTTATGGACAGAATTTCTTGCTCTGGTGGAGTCAAACTGGGAATGAGTCAGACTTATTGCTAGCAATGCAGACCAAGCTCTTGCTGCAGTGGTACAGCAGCGAGGCCTGATACAGGGCCACATATCCCATACTCCCGAAGCACCTCCCACAGTACACCCTGATTGAGGCGGTCGAATGCTTTGTACAAGTCCACAAAACACAAGTTAACTGGTTGGGCAAACTCCCATGCACACTCAAGTATCCTACAGAGGTTATAGAGTTGGTCAAGTGTTCCACCACCAGGATCAAAACCAGTCCCATGAACCCATGTGGCCCAGGCACTCTCAACTGCAACCCTCCCCCAGGCCTGCCTCCAGTGTGGGACCTGATGTCCTTGGTCCAGGGGAAGCTTCTCAAGTCCTTGATATATTTATCATCACAGAAGTCCAGCTTGAATCAAAAAAACTAAACTACTAAAAACTGTATCTTTTCCTGTTTGGAAAATTGGGTGGTCTGTACTCACTGAGGCTGTGTGCAGTCCTGAAGGTTACACATTCTTCGGATGGGTTTTGGTTTCTTGCTGGCGTCACAGTAGCCTCGATGAACCATCTTGGTGTCTCCTTTCTTCCGACACCCATACTTGGTGTACTGAAACCCTGTCAAAAATGGGAATGTTTTTCATCATGAAAATGGGCAGATACATCACATGACAAGAAGGAGACATTGAAAAGGGACAAAACTACAGCCAACAGGTTCAGGTATAAATACAAGTAACAAGGGTCAAATGTTTTTTAGAAGTTCTCTGCTTTGGACATAAAATGTGCTGTTTCTTATGAATTTTTATGCGCTGAATCAAAATATGGCAATTAAAATAGCTGACTGGCTACTGTTGCCAAGATGTTGTTGTTTTTTTTGTTTTTTTTTAAACATTTTACACCTATATCTACATTGTTTATATGAGTTTTAATCATAAATTGTAAGCTTATGTCTTCCCATCTTCACATCATGATATTTTCACCTTTCAGCAACTTTCAAAAATCTGAAAATTATTAAATTATTATTATTATTATTCAACCTCAATTCACAAAAAACTGTATCAAATTTATTTAGAGCTCAGCCTGCCACACCAGGTGAAGATGATGTGTAGGTGGAATATTGTGACAAGGAGAGACATCAGTTTCATCAGTTACTCAAAATATTATGACGATGTAGATAAATTGGTTTCATCACTTGGTTTGTCTGTCTATGGTTGTTTCCATAACCAAATTTACTGAATTATTTAACAATGTAGGATGGATAGATAAAGGAAATGCAGCAGTTATCTGCATTTCAGAGTCACAATACTTTCAACAGCATATTGTGAAAGAAAATTACTTGAAAATTACTTTAATATGTTTTAAAAAGAAAATGTAACTTTACTTTGCAGCATTACAGATTTCCTGCAACTAGGAAGGTCAAATCCAAGGTCAAAGAACAGGTCAAAAGGTCAAATAGACATAAGATTTTAAATTTGACAATTGCATTTCATACTTGATACAATTCCAAGGATTCTTGCTTACAAGTCAGTTAAAGTTGACACTTTTCAATATCCTCTGTATCGATGCAAATGAGAAGGCTCTCTGGTTTATAAGTGTGTTTGATTTATGTATTTATATCAATATTCTTGTTTAAACATGAAATATGCGCAAAGCTAGGTTTAAGTGACTCACTCAGTGGATGACTTTTTCCTTTGAAGAAACAGCTTCTGCTTGAGAATCAACCAATTATGGATAAAAGCATATAATCCAAAATACAGCGTACTTAAAAATAAAGGGTCTTTGACTGTGCATCTGAAGCCTGCCTTCATAAAACAGGAGAAATTAGTATAAAATTCAGATAATTATATTATTAGTTGTACTAAGAAGGATTTATTCCTCTTCATTAAAAAAAAAAATATATATAATTTATTCATTACCTCCAGCACAAGGCTTAGAACATGGAGACCAGCTCTTCAGGGCCCACTCATAAGTGTCCTCCTGGATGACATTGTTGTTGTTGATGGGCACCGAATCTTCATGGATGATGTACTTGTACATCAGAGTAGACCGTGTTTCATTGTCCTTTGGCATAATCTATTGGGGGGGAGGCAAAAACACCATCATCCTCTATGTCTAAAATCAAAACACGAGAAAAAAACATGACCCTCTTATTTTCCACTAACTCATGATTTGGTGCCAACTAACAGGGTAAATGGTTAAAGACAGGGGAACTAGATGCCCCAACTTTCTTCCAGCTCCCGTCCTTGTCTCTGAGCTTTTTATCTGGATCAGTTATTTAATATTATATAAATATATCAAAAGGCAATATTAAGTTATTAAGGGCTGAAGGATGAACACACATAACTGCCAGTGCTGGCACAAAGAATAAGAATAGTTATTTAAAAAAAAAAAAAAAAAAAAATACCACACACTGTTTTTAAAGAATTTGTTGTTTATTTAATATATAATGGTTCTTCATATAATGGTTCTTCATAATCGACCAAACACAAATTTCCTTACTTTTTGTGCTAAGTATATATTGTTAGTATAGACTGTATATAACAGACGAATGTAGTTTCTGGGTCTGAAAACCAATGCAGACCCTTGGTCACTCAGAGTCCCATCCAAGCATCCATATCCATCCTCACCACCACCAGCATCTAGACTCCAGGGGGTCCTGTCCTAATTCCTATCACTGCTGGGATTCCATTCTGCTATCTCTCCTTATTGAAATGACAATGAGACTGAAAAGCTGAAAAGCTTTTCAGCTTTTCACTTCATTTCAGCTGCAGGGTGCTGAAATGAAGACCCTCTAAAAGTCTGTATTCCATAGGAAGAGGTCCTGCAGTGTAAAAACAGTTATTGTTTCTAACTATATCCAACAGCCAGTATTCACACACCTCACAGCTTGTTTTGTTTGTACGTTTTAGAACCTGCTTGCTTATTAATGGATATGAGTTATGACTTCAAATTCAATTCACTGAGTAACATTCTGAGTGCTGAATTCACAAATGGAGCCGGAATCACACCAGCACCTATACTGACTAGAATGACATTTGCATTTAAGGTTTAAAGCTTTGTTATGTGCCACAGCTGAACTGCTAATTAGCTTGGCAACCTTCAAACTGTGTTTTCCCTGGTGGATGATTGTTTGCTGAATTAGCACAGGTGTAAAACAAGATTTGTGTGTATATTAAGGATACTTCAGAAGGAATATTAATGTAGGTTGTTCAGAGTCTGCTGTTCTTGTGATCAGACAGTCTACCATCTAAAGGTTAGCCAAGCCAACTTCATATGCAAATGCAGTTAATTTATCCCCCAGGCTTTATATAAGAAATGGACACAGCCAGTATGAAGTCACACACTGGTTTGTGTTTCCAAGCCTGAAACATAACAGACGTATCTTGGTTAGCTGAAGTCAGAAATGATCATATTTGGATGAGAAGGTTGGCAGGCTTGATCGGAAGATGCATTCACAGGCCAGTTCAGTGGCTCAAGGGCCCAGTCAGCACCCACATCCCCTTCAAAGCATGCCCTAATTATGCATAACTTTAAGTCTTAATAAAATTTAAATGGGTAAGTTATGCAAAATGTCAGACCCCAGTTGTTACAAAGTAAAATTTGCTTCATAGACCAAAAACCTATTTCTTTTTTTTTTTGTACTGGGCTATAAACACATTTATTTTTGAGTCTATGGGGACTGACTTACCTTTGGAGCAAAGTGGACCTTTGAGGAACTGCAGTCCTTGCAACATATTTGTGTGCATTCTAAACACCAGTGTTGAGATGGATTAATTAAATGTCTTATGAACAGACTTATAAAAGCATGCGCCATGAAGATAACATTTGATCCTACTCATGGAAACAGGCATAGAAATCTCAATGTACAGCAGCTTAACAAAACGCATCCAAATCCAGACGATATACGAGAAAATTAGGAAAACATCTTCATCAAGTTGACAACACCTGCCCTGCAAAGACACACACCACAACCAAATCCAGAAATGTGTTTCAGGTTTCACATGATATCAGTATTGTTTCCAGGGCATGAACTGGCTGGGGTTACTGATGAGCAGCCCACTTCAAAACTCACAATGTCAAAATAAACCAACTAACAAGTATGTCACAGCTGGGTTAATCATTTTTGTGTCCCTTGGAATCACTTCCATCATTATCTGCGATAGTTGCATTTGTTTTTTGTTTGGTTGTGTTTTGTGCATTTACAGCACATCTTGTCAAATTGACAAAGATGCTGTCTTAATGTGTTTGTATGTTCTTTTTTTTAAGATGCTGTGTGTGAGCTCTCTTAGCCAAAGAAAGTTATCTTTTGGAACAGATTTGCCTTCTAATAGAACAATTTGTTTTTATCTGCCACTTGCTGTCAACCAGAGCATGAAAAATGATTTTAATCAATTATCTAAATGATTCACCTATCATCCTTAAAATGGTTTTCTGAATTTACCAGATTAAACTCCCATGTTTTTCAAATTGCAGGAAAAGGTTCCTGTTACATCTCTCATGAGATTATTTTTCAGAAAAAATACTGTTCAGGGAAAAACTGTAAAATAGCTTCTGTCATATCTGCTGTTCTCTTCAATATGTTTGAAACAAACATTCCTGTCTGTTTAATTATTTTCCGTCATAAAAGGCAAACAGAAAATTTCCCAGATGTGACAATTTAGAAAAGTCTACTGATGTGACATGAAGGAAATTAGAATTGATGTCCACGAGGAAAAAACAATGATTAGAAAAGATAGTAACGTTTTTGTGTGAAAATGCAATATTAATATGGAAACAAGCCCTCTACCTCCAACCCCTCATAAAAGTGACTATTAAATAAATTAAAGGGAGATGAGATAAAAATGAACAGAAACAAGGTGAAAATAAATTAATGATGCTCTTCCTGTCAGCCACGTCTGTATCATTTAATCACTTCCTCTTGACTTGATGGATTTTTAAAATCAAATCAAGTTAAAATCATTACTAAACGTACATATTGTAAGTGATACATGTAAAAGAGCCACTCTGAATCAAGTTTTACTTTTTTCCTTCTTGCTGCTGGTTATGATTTATTAGTAACTGACTCTTTTTAGACCTGTGGGAGCATTTTGAAGTGGATTGTTTGAATCCTGCAGCAGAAGACACCGACTGTAAAAATTATCCAATGAGCATGTGTCATTCAGACACACAGTCCAGAACATAAGTATGTGGACAGTTACAGAAATGTTTGCTCTTTAGTTATTCAATAGTGTAAATCAGATGATAGACACTACATTAAAGTGCCAAGTCTCAGCTATGACTAACTTTACATCAAATTAAAAACAAAAAACAAAAAAACTGTATGACATATACCAGCCCTTTTAACAAATAGCACCCAAATTGAAAGCATTCAAAGGTAAAGGCAGCTAAAGTTTGTATTTGGACATTGGCACAATTTTTGTAATTTTGCTACTGTACACCACCACAGTGGATTTAATCAATTGAAGTGTGGATTTAACAAAAATATTAGATTAACTGTTTTATGTGATTAACTAGAAATTCCAGCAATTTTTATACACGGTCCCCCCATTTTCAGAGGCTCAAAAGTAATTGGACAACTGACTGACAAGCGGTTTCATGGCCAGGTGAGGTCTGTTCCCTTGTTATTCTGTGACAAATTAAGGAGATAAAAGATCTTGGAGTAAATTCCAAGTGCTGAACTTGGATTTGGTAGCTGTTCAATGGAACACTCAATGTGAGGTCAAAGAGGTGTCAGTGGAAGTGAGGGAGGCCATCATTAGTCTGAAAAAGCAAAATAAACCTATTAGAGAGATAGCAAAATCTTTAGGAGTGGCAAAATCAACAATCTGACACATTCTTAAAAAAGAATGACCGCACGGGCCAGGTCAGCAACACCAAAGGCCTGTAAAACCACAGAAGACAACTGAAGTACATGATCACAGAACTCCTTCACGCATCTAACCAAGTCAAGAACACTATCATTGTCAAAGTCTAAAATCAAGAGATGCCTTCATGAAAGGAAATACAGACTTTTTATAACAAGGTGCAAACCACTGGTTACACTCAAGAACAAGAACGCTAGATCCGACTTTGCCAGAAAACATCTAAAAGAGCCTGCACAGATCTGGATGAAACCAAATTAAACTTGTGCCAGAATGATGGGAAGAGAAAAGTATGGGAGGGAGAGAAACAGCTCATGATCTGAAGCATACCACTGATAAACACTTGTTAAACAGATGGAGGCAGTGTTACGGCATGGCGATGTATGGCTGTCAATGGAACCCGGTGACTGGTGTTTATTGCTGATGTGACTGCTGATAGAAGTATCAGGATGAATTGTGAAGCATACAGGGCTGTACTCTCTGCTCAGATTCAGCCAAATGCTGCAAAACTGATTGGACAGCGCTTCAAAGTGCAAATGGATAATGACCCAAAGCATACTGCAAAAACAACCCAAGCGTTTCTAAAAGCAAAGACATGACATATTTTTCAATGATCAAGTCAGTCATCTGATCTCAGCTCAGTAGAGCATGCTTTTCAGTTACTGAAGACAAAACTGAAGGCAGAAAGAGCCACAAACAAGCAGCAACTGAAGGTGGCTGCAGTAAAGGCCTGGCAGAGCATTACAGAGGCAAAATTACAAAAAAAAGTCTGAATACTTATGGACCTCGCAAGTATTTATGGCATTTTAAAGTTTCACAAAAGTTTAGACTGAGATGGAATTATGTTTCAGTATGAGGAGTATACAGGTGGCTGATCAGGTAAATAATATAATGAGGCTAAAAACCCCAAAACTCTAGCAGTTTGATATTAAAGATACACGAGAAAATCTGGTAGACAGAGGGGAAGAAGTCCAATGGGTGATGAGGTGACCATTTGCATGCTTCAGAAAAAAACCAAACAAAACAAACAAACAAAAAACTTTCTTTACGTGCACAGCATGTAGACGTAGACATACATATTCCTTTGTGAATGATCAATAGAAGACTTCATGACCAGAGCCTCAGATGATTCATCACCAGCATACAAAAGCCTGCTAAGCTTAAAAAAAACAAAACAAAAAAAACATAAAGGACAGGATTCAGGATGTAAAAACATACATCAAGTCTGTGAAACATGGTGGTTCTTCTGTTGTGGCTCGGGCACTGCTAACAAGAGCAAAGTGTGTGCAAGTAAACACGAGTGCAGACATATACAGCAGCATTGTGATTCAGCCAAGTGCATTAAAGCTCATTGTCAGCCCATTCTTTGTGGTTTTGTGCGAGCAGAGGTATTCCTAGCTGCATGTAAAATATTCTGCTTGATATTCATTGCATTTTCACAATAACAGGTGACACATCTGGGAAGGGAGATGGCACATCTAATGATCATAGCTGTTGTTAGTTAAAGCTCTACCTTTGCTCTGCATAAAAAAATAAAAAAAGTTTTATTACTGATCATACATGAGAAAAATAAACTTAATACACTAGTTCATTCACACTGCTTATTTTGTTGTATTTAATTGACTTTTGTGGGCATAAGAGGTGATGATTCAGAGATAAATGTATTACGTTGACGTTAATGAGTAAAAAAAAAATAAAAATAAAAAAAGGTATGCATGGAGTGCTTCTCGACAAATTTTTTTTTTCAATCCCCACAGACTCCCATGTTAAAATACCCAACTTTACAGCAAAAATAAATTATTTTTTATGACTCACAAATCTTGTCCAGTGTTTGGTTCTATTAAAGACATTCTAAGGAGTCAGCTGCTCATGTTCTCCAGTGCAAACATTTTCTTTAAAGCCTGGTTTTTGATGGCCAAGATTAACATCCTGTTCCAAATTATTATGGATGCACCTTGTTAACACAGACAGCTATGTTGCACTAGTTTTAGCTGACAATTGCTCAGCTCTACTGTCTTGTCCAAATACATCTGGCTTGGAAGAAAAAAAAAAAAAAAAACACAATTTTAAAG
>VUQI01021729.1:2697-19551 GCA_015106735.1 Paratilapia polleni
CTACTTGCTTAGACATTGACTGAACCAAAAAAAAAAAAAAAAAAAAAAAATTATAAAATATTTTAAAAAAAAAAAAAAAAAAAAAAAAAAAAAAAAGGAGCACAATAATATTCCAGAAAGTTGTGGCAACAATAGGTATAGTAAGATTGAATATTGAAAGCTTGAAAACAGCAGAATATCTGAATATATAAGCCTACAATAGAAAAAGCTGACTAATTTTTATTTAATAAGTAGGCAGTTAATGATTGAGTAAGTTCAACATAAAAGGAAAGAACATAAAACATAAAAGGAAAATAAGTCAAACAGTGAACAAGTGAGGGACTACAAGCCCAGAGGTACAGTGGGTTCAGAAAGTATTCAGACCCCCCTTCACTTTTTTTCAATTTTGTTGAAGAAGGGAGAAGTGCCTTAGATCTGGGCTTTATGGCAGAGTGGCCAGACAGAAGCCTCTCCACAGTGCAAAACACATGAAAGCCCGCTTGGAGTTTCCAAAAAAGCCCCTGAAGGACTCTCAGACTGTGAGGAACAAGATTCTCTGGTCTGATGAAACCAAGATTGAACTGTTTGGCCTCAATTCTAAAGTTATGTCTGGAGGAAACTAGGCACCGCTCATCACCTACCCAATACCATCCCAACAGTGAAGCATGGTGGTGGCAGCATCATGCTGTGGGGGTGTTTTTCAGCAGCAGGGACTGGAAGACTGGTCAGGGTTGAGGGAAAGCTGAATGGAGCAAAGTACAGAGATATCCTCAATGAAAACCTGTTCCACAGTGCTCAGGACCTCAGACTGGGCCAATGGTTACTGGCTTAGGGACAACTCTGTGAATGTCCTAGAGTGGCCCAGCCAGAGCCCTGACTTGAACCATATCGAAATCTCTGTAGAGACCTGAAAATGGCTGTCCACTAACAGTCCCCAACCAACCTGACTGAGTTTGAGAGGATTTGCAAAGAAGAATGACAGAAAATCCCCCAATCCAGGTGTGCAAAGCTTGTTGCATCATACCCAAAAAGACTCAAGGCTGTAATTGCTGCCAAAGGTGCTTCAACTAAGTACTAAATAAAAGGTCTGAATACTTATGTAAATGTGATATTTGAGTTTTTTCTTTTTAATAAATTTACAAAAAATCTTAAAATTCTGTTTTCAGTTTGTCATTATGGGGTACTGAGTGTAGAATAATGAGGAAAAAAAGAATTTAAACAATTGTAACATCAGGCTACAACATAACAAAACTGAAAAAAGTGAAGGGGGTCTGAATATTTTCCGAACCCACCGTACATGTTAAATTACCTGAGTTACCCTGTAGATTTCTATTTTGGAGCATTTAACCCTGCTCAAACAGGTTTTAGTGGACCACCAATACAACTGAATGTGACTCTAAGAAGTAATTTACATTAGAAGAAGAAGGGGACCAAATCAGTGCTTTCGTGTTGTTCAATATTTTCATTTAGGATATTCATACAAACAGAAAAAATCATATGTAATCACCTTTTATTTATACCCAATAGTTAAAACACTCATGTTTTCCACATCAAAGGGAGAGAGGACATTGAGCTTCCTTGTGGAGAACTGTGGAAGAGTGAATTATGGGAAAGCTCTGGATGATCAGCGCAAAGGTATTCTCTATTGGTGTCACGCCATATGTTGGCATACTGCTTTTTTACATCATTCCAGCCACCCAGATCGATGACATTCATTGTACATTGCTTTTGTGTATTTCAGAACTTAGCTCTAATGATACTAAAGCAGATCTGAGATACTCATTTTAACGTTGTTTAAGCAGAGGAAGCATCACAACATTTTATTTAATGTTGCTTGCACAGTGAAAAATCTTTTCACATTTTAAAACCAGTTTAATTGCTGAAACTGCAGTCTTTCTGTTTTTTTTTTTTATGTTTTGTGACTCAGCAGTTTAGTGCAGCAATGAATACAGGATAAAGCACACCAAAAAGTATTTGTGTGCAATTGGACAGTGTTTGGAATGTCTGCATTGGATCTTTTGCTCTTATAATGTGTTACAGGGATTGTGGGAGACATTGTGTTGAATAACACCCCTCTGAGAGGATTTACCATCTTCTGTTTGGATATGAAGCCAAGCTTTATAAAAAGGTTTGTTATCTGCATTAAAACGTCCATCTTGTCAACATACAGGAATGTTTAGAGCAGGTTTCCTCATGAACATCAGTGGACCTTTCTCTTGTGTACGTTAAAGGGAAGACTCAGCCTAAAATAGCTAAATTCTGCTTATGAATCTTGATCTTGGTGAAAAGTAATCTGAGAAACTGCGATAACAGTATGTGTTGCGTTGATCTTGTTTTAGATTAACACATTCGGGTCAGTGGAAAACTGACTTCAAGTCACCTTCTGTCCCTGGATTTTTCCAGGCCAGACTCTGTATTGATGGCCCTCCCAAAGACAGCTTTATCAGCCTTCGTGTGAGTATAGCAGGTTGTGTGGAAAACATTACCTAACTAGCAAGCTAGAAAATGATCCATCATTTTTAAAACAACACCTATGTTCCCTGGGTCTGTTTATTACTCATAGCAGTGCATTCATCCACAGAACTGGGGTAAAGGTGTTGTATTCATCAATGGGCAGAACCTCGGACGTTATTGGTTTATTGGCCCCCAGCATGTCCTTTATCTCCCAGCACCTTGGCTCAAAAGTGGAGAGAATGAGGTAACCATGCAATATCAAAGATGAAGCATAGCTGTTTTGCATTAAGATCAACTTTAGTTGACTGAAGATAAATTTGACCTAGAAAAGTACCTTTTTTCTAGTTAATTTATGGCACATTCTGGATGTTTTTTTTTTTTCTGTTCTCTTTCAGATCATTGTTTTTGAGGAGCACAGGATGAATGGCAAAATACTGTTTGCTGAAAATCCTGATTACGGAAAGACTATTGATGTGTACAAACTCCCCTTTTGCACATTGCTGTGAATATGCTGTGCAACAACAAACCAACTTTAACACACACATACACATACACATTCATTAAAAGATTAATACTAATGATGATTTTAAGGCAATAAATTAACAAACTAGGCTATTTTAATGCTGTATATCCTATATAAGTTCTATGGCAAATCCTTTCATTCAGATGCTTAAATATTGTATTTCTATACATTCTGTTTCTTTATCTATTCAACCTTGACTTATCATTTTAACATGCACTTCGCTCTCATTAGAAATAACGCAATTTGAACCCATAGACAGTTTGAACCTTTGCCAGCGTGAAGCCTCTGATTGGAATAGAGGATTGTACTTCACGTGAACGACGTCTTTACTTTTGACAATAAAGGTACAATGTTTGCCATACATGTGAGCATACGATTAAATATAATGCAAGTAATAAAGACGCAGTTGTCACTTTTATTGCCTTCGTGACTACAAAAAATCCCGTGTGTATATACCACAAATAAATGCTGTGAATGTGTGCACTTTATTAACAGGCATTTATTGTGAAAATACTATCCGGAAGCATGGTATATCCTTTTCAGCTGGCTTGACCACCAACTGTCAAATTTCTTTCCGTGTCGGCGCAGCCGTAAAGCAAAGGGTGCTTGGTCATTTCAAGTTTTTAGACGAGCAGGCTAGGTGTCCTTCAGAGCTTTTCTCCAGTAACTTTATATTTTATAGTTTCTGAGTGAATGTAGTTGCATGGTTACACCTTTGAGATGGGTGTATAGCAGTTGTAGGAGCTCCACAGTATCTTAGCCTAGCTTGAACCGGTGAGCTGCTGAACCTGTAGCTCAGTAGGTTTTGATATTAAAGTTAGCTAAGTTAATTTGTTTTCACAAATAAGTGTTTGATTCCGCATTCTAGCATGGAGCCCTTTGGAGTCGTTGGCATTGTGGTCGGATGCTTTACAAGCTTGGTGCTGGGTGGGCTCGTGTTTGCAGCCTACAAACTTGGCATACTCTACCAGTTGTTCCACAAGGTAGGTGTTTAAAAGTCAACATCGTAATCTGAACCTCGGTGCTTTTCTATGCCTTTGTTCATTATGCGGTGTATTTTCAGTCTCTGCATTATCTGTGCCCACTTTAGCAAAGTCTTCTATAGGCATTCACAGTCGAAACGCAAGCTGGACTCCATTCATGTAAACTTTGACCCAGCCATGTGGTTTTCTAGCACAAAGGTTATCAGATCCCCATGGCTGCACATCAACACAGCAGGCCTGAACAATATGTGATTATTGCATAATATGAAAAGCCGGTGCAGTGAAAAGAGTGTGACAGGTGGCCTTTAGGAGGGACAATCCACTCACACTGACCGCTGTTTATCTTAGGCAGAGCTTTTATCTTAGTTTATAAGATTGTTTATGATGTTAAATCAACCAAATAAGAACGTACGATTTTTGGCTGCACTAACTTAATTCTGTCCTCTTACTTATTCTAGACTGATACAAAGAGCTCACGGCATGGTGGCGAGAGTGTGGCAGAGGTCCTCCGTGCCCATGGGGTCAAGTACATTTTCACTCTTGTTGGTGGGCACATTTCACCTGTCCTGGTGGCTTGCGAGAAGGTGGGGATCCGCATCGTGGACACCAGGCACGAGGCCACTGCAGTTTTCGCCGCTGATGCTGTGGCAAGGCTCTCAGGTGCAGATTTGGGTTGCATGAAAACACAAGTACAAATATATGACTCATTCCTACTTGAGCATACATCGTGTTGACACAACTTGTTCAAAATAAAACATTTGGGCGTTGGAGTCTTGTCAAGGTGTGTCTTCGCAGAAGTAGGACTTATCAAGCGCAGGTGCAACTAACAGCATTCTTAATTGCTAGGGGGTGTAACAGTTCTCCAAAACCAGGGTTCGGTACATACTTCGGATGTTATATAGACGGCATGAATAACAGAAAAAAACAGGAAGAAAATTACCACTGGCCTGATCACTTGATCGTGATTGGATCATAAACAAAAGGTTGATGCAGTTCCAGTCTGCTGGTTACATGAAAAATCTTTCAACTTTATGGCTTTTACTATTCTAGTATGCGTTACCTAGGCATCAACAGATCCACATGGGTATCAGGGCACCGGAAGATGTTTGTTTTGCGATTTCAGTTATTGTTTTTTAAGACTTGTTGATAGCTGTAATGCTTGTCTCTTCTTCAGGTACGGTTGGTGTAGCAGCAGTGACCGCTGGCCCGGGCCTCACTAACACAGTGACAGCAGTGAAGAATGCTCAGATGGCCGAGTCTCCGTTGCTACTCATTGGAGGAGCTGCTGGTACACTACTCCAGGTGGAGTGGATTCACATGTTAATGCCACTATGACGTTAATGTGCACGTAGAGTAAAACGGCAGAACAGAGCAGTCTTCAGTGTCTTCAATGTCTGTCACTGTGATTGTGGTACAGGGCAGAGGATCACTGCAAGATATTGACCAGATGTCTCTCTTCAAGCCACTGTGTAAGTTCTGCACCTCCATCAGGACTATCAGAGAAATTGTGCCTACGGTCAGGAAGGCCTTGGCCATCGCTCAGTCGGGAACGCCTGGTCCTGTTTTCATAGAGTTCCCCATTGACACACTCTACCCCTTCCACCTGGTGTCCAAAGAGTACGTTGTTAAGAACCCTCCCAAAGGCCTGCTGGGAAAAATAGTTTCATGGTATGTCATTTTTACACTGCATGTTACTGTTCGGTTTATGTATAATATAAAAAATAGAAGTCACAATGTATAGAGATAAAAGACTTGTTGACTCCAGACAATGAAAATAACATTTCTTTGATAATAATATAATTGGGAACTTCTTTCCCCATTATTCTTCCCTCATCAAAAGTGCATTTATTATATGTTCAGAATTGTTTGATGTTGTGGTCTTCTTTCTTGGAAGGTACCTTCATAACCACCTCATGAATCTTTTTGCTGGAGCCTGGGAACCCAGAGATGTGTCTCCACTTCCTGTTCACATCCCTCAAGCCACAGATGATCAGGTAAATCTGCTCCTTGCAGCAAAGGTTCACTGATGTGTAAATGTTCTTGCCATTCGAAGTGTAAACCACTTTTTAAATTTTTTGATGCATATCAGATACAAAGGTGCATAGAGCTGGTGAGTCGAGCCAAGAAACCTGTTATACTGCTGGGCAGCCAAGCAACACTACCCCCAACGCCGGTGGATAACATCAGGTAAAAGATAATGTGTTATGTGTCCTTTCATTTTTCTGGCACTCTTTTCTGTTTAGTTGTTCAGTGTTGATAGTGACTAGAAATGTTTGTTAAAATGTGTTAAAGTAGTCCTGTGGTGAGCCTTATACAAGTTTTTCTTCTGCAAATATCATTGAAATTATATTTTGGCATGTTACTTAGACATAACAGCTGGTCGAAATGGTTTCCTGCTTTTATAGGAAGGCTTTGGAGGATCTGGGTATCCCCTGCTTTCTTGGGGGTATGGCTCGTGGCATGCTGGGTAAAGAAAGCCCCATCTACATCCGACAGAACAGACGAGATGCTCTGAAGGACGCTGATGTGGTGGTCTTGGCAGGTCAGACAAATAGTATCACATTTTTATTCCAAAATGTGAAAATAAAAATAACATATTTTGACACCTACCAATTTAATATTAAAACTCTAAAAAAAATTTATATAAAATAACTGCTTTTTATAATATGACAGAGTAAATATTTAACAAAGGTCTACAATGGATACGTGCTATTGATTACATTTTTCAGTTATTCAGTAATTCTTTTATTTTTAACAAATAAAGCCTGCTATTAGATGTATCATTCTGGAAGTTGTTTTTTGTGTCTTGAGATACAGAGGGAGGTTAAATTGTATTTTTAACACAGTCAATATAGCTGCAGGCTAACCACAATTCCTGGAGAAATGTTGACTTTGTGAGTTTTTTTTGCAGGCACCGTGTGTGACTTCCGGCTGAGCTACGGCAGATCTCTCAGCAGACGCAGCAAGATCATCGCTGTCAACAGAGACAAGACACAGTTGCTGAAAAACTCAGACATGTTCTGGAAACCAGCTATAGCAATTCAGGGTATGTTTGCCACCTAGTTCCATGCTAGTTTTAAAAGAAGGAAATATTCAAAAATCTTTTGTTCATCACAAAATACAGTACATATTGTACATATAACTTTAAACATACTTTGTTTTCTTCAGAGCTGGACCTAAGAATAAATGCATCCATTCAACAGTTGCATTTTGTATGTAAACATATTGTATATTTTAGGTGATGCTGGATCATTTTTAGTGCGCCTTTCCAAAGGGCTGAAAGGCCATCGCTGTCCAGAGGAATGGCCTCAGAGCCTCAAAGCAGGAGATGTGACCAAAGAAACTGCAAACAGGTAAGCAGAGGTGGTGATGTCTGGTCTCTGTTTTGTGTTTATAGTACGTACTGCAAAACTTTCTATCTGTAACCATCACAAAAGCTAGCATGTTTTTTAATTCCAGGGCTAAAGCTGATGAGAAGACCGAACACCACTTAAATCCCTTGAAAATCCTCCACCGTGTGGATGAGCTCATGGCCGAGGACAGCATCATTGTTGCAGATGGAGGAGATTTCGTAGGAAGTGCTGCTTACATACTGAGACCAAGAGGACCTCTGTGTTGGCTAGATCCAGGTAGGATGCTGTTGACAAAGCAAATAGTTTGATTAAAACAATCAGACATTTGGGTATTTAAATGTCAGTTTAAATACAGTTTAAAGTTTTGGCTGCATAATCACATGTCGTGTTTCACCTGTATTATAGCACTGTATTCTGAGTCAGTTGCAGTCATAACGTTTGAATCTTGCTGTTCATTCTTTCCCTAAAGGAGCCTTTGGGACTCTGGGAGTCGGAGGAGGTTTTGCTTTGGGGGCAAAACTGTGCCGCCCTGAATCTGAAGTATGTCTACGGGGCTTTGTCTGATCGTCTGTTGATCAGTTTAAAAAATCTTTGACAATTAAAAACAAAAGCTATTTTGTGTTCTTTTCAGTTGTGGATAGTCTACGGTGATGGTTCCTTAGGATACAGCATTGCAGAGTTTGACACATTCACTAGACACAAGGTAAAATCACTCACAACAGTATTTACAATACATGTATCTAAGCAGCATGTTTATACATAGTATATGTGCAATACCGGATTAAATATTGCATATATTACCCTATTAGTGTTTTCACAAGTATTGGTATAGGTTATCCCATGTTAACAAGTGGAAGAGGAAAGCCAGGTAGCTAATGGTAGTCAATTAAGAACAGTCAACACATGGTCCGGAGAAAGATCTAATTATGAAAAATAAATGAAAACACTCTAAAATAGTGAAGGATTAACTACTGGTGTGCAGGGTTTCAAACATCAGTGACTCAGCCCTTGTTCTGTATAATCGAAAGATACAGACAGATGTACTACAGTATATCGTTTCATACTTGTTGTGTGATCGCTGTTGACAATTGACACGACAGCTTATTTAAACATTCATATCTGTATGTGCATATTTTTCTGTTTTCTTTGATAATGCATGTTTTACTTTTCATCCCATAGATACCAGTGGTAGCTCTGGTGGGAAATGATGCGTGTTGGAGTCAGATAGCCAGAGAGCAGGTTCCCATGCTCGGCAGCAATGTGGCATGCGGCCTTGCATTTACAGGTAGATTTATAATGTTGTGTTCATGCTGCAAATGCTTGTAGAATACACACATTGATGTCTGGGCTAAATGCTAAATGGCAAATTCTCTTGTTTTTGCAGACTATCACATAGTGGCAGACGGTTACGGTGGTAAGGGCTACCTTATAGGGTGTGAAAACGAGGACAAGTTAAGTGACATCATCAGACAAGCTCAGAGAGATGCCCGGGAGGGCAAGGCTACGCTTCTTAATGTTCTAATAGGGAAGACCAACTTTAGAGATGGCTCTATCTCAGTATAGAACAGCGGTGTATTACAGTAACCACGCATTCTTTATCCTTTAACTTTGGCTTCCCGCATAGACTTTTACTATCAGGATCTGTGGAGGATACTTTTAGTCCAACCTGAACCAGATCTCTGCAAATCCTTTGTGCACTTAAACCATAATTCACTTTGATAAATCACTTTACAACGTGCTGATCTCCAATATGACCTTAGGAACCATCGGTTATCATTACTAGTTACTATTTTCTCCATAAGACTAGCAAGAGGTCATTCCACATCTACAAACATCAGTTATGACTATTGTCCTCCCTATTTATAATATAATTCATGACAGTGTGTTTATTTTAGTTATTTAATATTACATTTTACTTAAAACATAGCTGCAGACCTGCCAGCCTAGAAACCATACAGTCTGTGCTTGAAACTAAAGCTTTTATTGTGCTACTTTCACCTTGCTTATTGGGCTATTTCAGAGGATAACTGCTGCATTTTTAAAAGGGGGAAGAAGGGAACATTTAGGGATTTACCCTGTTCTGGAGTTTTGGGGGTTCAATTTCTGACCGTTAAACAGCCTATTACAACTTTTGCAAATAAAACAGTGACTGGAATCACTCGTGAGAGAGGGAGCATTAGTTACCAGTATGCCTTTTCTCCTGTTCTGACATGAACACATAGCCTTTTTATGTGGACACAGGAAATCTTAGAACTGTATGTACTCTTTATTAGTAAACGATTTAGTAAATCACTTTGTAGAATGGGAAACATTTTGTTTTTGAATGTTGATGACTGACAAACGGTTATGCCTTTTTAACGTTTGATTGTATCTTCAAAAAGCATTGATATGTAGAGACTGAAAATGTGTCTGCTGATTCGGTTATATATTTGAATGATATTTAATACTAACTTGTATGCAGTGATATGCCTGTACACAATCTGGATTGCACTATAATTCTAACATATTTACTCACCAGGTGGTCAGTTATTACACTCCAGTATGGACTGCTGTCTTGTTTGGTACTTTGAGGAGGTGTGTTGAACTTTTAATCAGAAAATGTTAATTTGGAATGATTCTCAAATAAACTGGAAAAAAAAAAAAAAGTGGGTTATCATCTGATTATTTAACTTATTTTAACAACACAGCCACCGCACCCATCCAAAGATGCAGCTATAACTTGCATCACTTTATGTATTCCTTAGTTTATAGTTACAGTATTAATAATTATGTTTTTATAATTTTGTGTTAAAAGAGTGGTACAGACATAAAGCTGATTTAGCAGAATGGTTCAGATGGTATGTTTGTCTAAGCTTGTAAAGTCACAAAGCATTCTTTTCATCTCCGCATCAGTCAACGACTTAACTCAATGCATTAACATATTTGTACTTTTGTATTTTTCCAACATTCATACAAACTGGTTTAATAACGGTAAAGATTTTAATCATGTTTACCATGATAGGGCCTGTGATCTTTGCTCTAAATACTCCTCTAAGTGCAGTTGGTATTTTAAACAGGAGATGGCAATCCAGCAGTGGTGTTGCCAAACTCTATGCTGACGTGTTACCGTTTAGCATAAATTATAAGGGAATATCGTAGATGTAGTGGAGAATGTAATTTAAAAAAAAAAAGTGCAATTACAATTAAAACAATCATTTATTTTTCAGTTGAAAAGGCCGTGGCTTTCATAATGGAGAATAAATTAGTAAACAGTAAACGTGTGCTAATCCTTGCCGAAAGTGTATGAATTTGTTTCGTAATGTTGTCTAATCACAAGACCTTGAAAACAAACTGATTCATATCATTACACATTACACATCTGACTCCGCGGATATATGATGTCCGTAGATAGATGACAATCACACGCCATTGTCTTTAAAAAGCCGCAAATCTGCAAATCATCGGCTACCATCTTTCCCAGTTGGACGTCACACGGGAAGAAAGGCTCAGAAAATTTGCTGCTTTCAAGTGCTCTTTGTAAATCTCCACATTCTACCTTTGAATTTTACAGTAGGTCCTTGTGTTGTTTTTCGGTTAAAGTAGAAGTAGTGTTAAAATACTTTAGGTTGCAGTGGAGGTCAGAAAGCTATGCGTACATTACAGTGTCGATATAACTATTAGGAAACAAACTAGAATTTCATCTGTCCTGCATTAAAAAAACAAATACAAAACAAAAAATAAAAAATAAAACAAAGCGATACAAAACTTCAACATTTATGTTGCATAGGTGCTTTTTTCAACATATTTATTCGATAGTGACAGTGATGTATGAGCTTTGTCATTCTTGTCGCCAAATTTTGCATCATTAAAGACCGTGGAGACATTCGTACGGCACGTGAAGGCATCATATGACCCGGTGCACAACACCGCAGGCGGCGACTTCAACAGTACCGCAGTGAAGAGATTGGCAATGTGTAGAATAGCAGTCAGAGTCGGCAACGTTTGTGCTGTCTCACGCTACTCTGAAGAATTTAAGTTATACAAGTCTTACCTAAACGGACTGGTTTATAGCGGATATGTCGCTTTGAATGCTTTACCACCACCATGACAAGTAAAAAAGAAGCAAATTCTGTCTTTTAAAAACACCTAGGAAAGAATTCGGCTCGAAACAACAGCAAAGTAAGTTACATTAGTGAAACGCTAGCTAGTCGACTTAAGGGTCGTTAGTCCGTTATTTAATTTTAATTTTTTTTTTTTTTTAGGTTGTTTAGTACCAGACGCTTTCTGCAACTTTTCAGATTAGCTTCAACACCATCGAAAAGCGGAAAGCTTCGAACTCAAATTGTTTCCCTAGCTATTTAACTTGGACTTTACTTGATAAAGGACTGACTTTCGCCTACTTCAGTGAGAGGATTTCTGCTTTAACAGAAGTGAGGAGTGGACATTACCATACCTGTACCAAGGTGAGTAAGCTATTGGTAACGTTACTGAACGACGTACACAAGCTGTAAGTGACGCCGTGACACGTAATCTAGTATATGTAATGACACTGACGTTTTCTTTTCAGAAATTAATGTTGACCACCGGGAGTGGGTTAATTACTAACTTACTACTACGTATGGTTTGATATTGGTTGAGCACCGAATTAAAGTTGCAGTTATAAGGAAAGAAAACATTAGTTATTGATAACTAGTTAACAGTGACTATTGTTAGCTGGTAAATGACTAACTAACGTCATAGTCTCAGTTTCCTGGTACAAACCTTACTGAAGGATTGAGGTAAGGCGTGTTTCCAGAAGGAAATTAATAAATTGCTTACTGTCACTGACGTTGTCTCTTCAGAAATTAATGTTGCCATTAATTCAAGAGCAGAGAGAACAAGGATATGTTCTATGTATAAAGGTAAGCTGTTAATTGACATGCCCCATTTTTGTCCTGGTAGACACATGCCAGGTATAATTTACTGATCTCATATGATTCAGATGTAATTAGATAATTAAGAGTGAAGCTCCTCAAAAGACTCCCAACAAAATAATCTGTGTGACAGCATTTAGGATCCAGGCTTGTGTTATTCTGTTGTTTGCTAAACTAGTCATTGCTTAACACACTACACCAAAGCCCTTGATTTTCATTACAGGAGCTGAATGGCCTCTGTTGTGGCAGTGAAAACTGAGAAGCGACCTGCAGTGGATCCCCAGGATGTAGACTCGAATGCTAAAAAGCCCAGGTAAGATCAGGCGCTGCTTTGGAGCCAGCTGCACACTATGGCCATGACTAATTCATCAACAGTGCTGATTAAAATCTTTGAGTTTTTTTGAGTTCTTAATTTTTGCCAGCCCTACATAACAGGTAGGCTTTAGTTTCACACTGCATGCTAGTGTGCTTGAAAATAGTTTGTTTAACCTTCATGGTGTCAGAAGGATTTGGGAAGCACCATCTTTGGAACAGTCAACACTCAATCTCTGCCTGCCCCAAAGGAAACTGCTGCCCAGTCTGAAGACTAAGCGAGCCCCCGAGCTTGTCCTGGTGATTGGTACTGGGGTAAGCTCTGCAGTGGCCCCTCAGGTCCCTGCTCTCCGGTCCTGGAAAGGTCTTATCCAGGCCTTGCTTGATGCAGCCAATGACTTTGACCTACTAGAGGAAGAGGAGAGTCGGCGGTTCCAGAAGCACATGCAGGAAGATAAGAATTTGGTGCATGTTGCCCATGACCTCATTCAGAAACTTTCCCCGGTAAGCCTGCCTGAGCCTTTTCTCTTTGCCTTTCTTTCATACACCACCCTGTTGCATGCACACAAACACATGTTAGACAGACTGCCAGCTCAGTGTGCTTTCCTCAGCTGGGGACATTTCTTTTCAGCCTCCATGGACTGACATAAGACATCTTAGCCTTATCTTGTTAAAAGACCTGCAGCCTGTCACACAAGGCTTGATGGGGATTTTTAAATAAAAGTCAGTACAGGTAAACATTTTGCCAGTTATTGTGAAATTATTTACATATGTAATGAGCAGGCAATGTTCACTGCATATCTACAGATTCTACAGTTCACAAACCTCCACTGGAGTGATTTTCTATGTGCATAACAAAGTTTTGATCCTTTTTATTAGAACAATTTTCAACTTTAAACTGAAAGTTGTTTTTTTTTAATTGCTTGGGATCACTGAGCAGCAGTGCATGTAACCTGGATTATATGGTGGCTAGGGTAATGTGGCCACTGATGTTTCAGTTCAGCAAATGCAGCAGCCTGAAGTGGTCAGAACTTCCAAACCTGTTTAGTGAAGTAGTGCCAATCTGGAAGTGCACCTACATTTTTTTTAATTTTGATATTTGATTTGTTCCTGTTTTTAATGTTAGAAATAACTTCTGTGTCAGAATGCAGAAATGAAATTAGAAGGTTGAGTTGATATATTAAACCACGGGATTAATACAAGATACACCCATTGGGTTGGTTTTGCAAGTAAGGCTTCGTGTTAAATAGCAGTTTAATTTCATACCGCTGCACAGTCTCAGAAGATCCATTCTATCACTGTAATCATCCTTTAGTTTTAGCTCCAAGTTGCATCAGCAATAGACTGCGTTACACTGTGTGACAGCAGGGAGTGTGAGGTAGTTTTAAACAGAGCTTTGGGGAAATTTCATTTGACAAGAGGAATATATGGTAAGTTTGAATAAAGGAAATCATCAGGTGATAGCAAGGTAGGGAAAAAAGCAGTTCTGATACAACTGTCTTCAACAAGCTAAAATGCTGTGTAAAATGTAAAATAAACAAAAAAAACAATAAAAAAAAAAGACAGATTGAATCATTTGTAAATCATTTATTACCTATATCTAACTGAAAATAGTACAAAGACCATATTAATGTTGAAACAGAGAAATGTGACCATGCAAGGTATAGAAGTGTGTAAATGAGATCCAGAAACGCTGCCACCTTTTCTTGGCCCAAGCTCATTTAAGATGGACTGTGGCCAGTATGGGGTCCATAAGTGCACAATGCACGGGTATCTTGCACATCTATGACAGTTCCATTAAAGAACGATATGTTTTGGAGCAGCATGTGCTGCCATTTACACCACATTTTCTTCAGGGAAGGTCTTGCTTAGTTTAGCAGGACAATGTGAAGCCATGTTCTGCGCATAATGCAACAGCATGACTCCTTAGTAAAAGTCTGGATGCTAAACGGGCCTACCAGCAGTCCAGAGCAGTCACCCTTTAAAAACATTTTACGATTTGCGAATTTTAAAAATACAATAAGAGGCCCTGACCTAATGAGCATCTGAAATCCTATAGCAAGTAAGAAGGGGGAAATATTTTGCATTCAAAACCAAAGCACGCAGATTATTGTTAAAAGAAAAGGTGATGCAACACAGTAGGAAACATGCTCTTGCCAACGTGTTGCTGGCAAAATATGATAGGCTTTAACTGCTTTACAAGGTCTGGTTTTATTTGCCACCATCTCAATTTTTTATTTTTTTTTTGGAAACTGGGCTGTGTTGGCAACCACTAAATGAGTCAAATTCTATAGTGAGTGCCTTTTTGGATTGAAAGTCCGTGATGATAATATACTGAGATAACTGCAACACCCAAGGTGAATATCATAGGTTTAATACCACCTGGAAATATGGTGAACCAATCAAGGTTACCCAAACAAGGAAATTCCTTCTACCTAACCACATAGTCATAACAACATCCTTAAATGGGGCCTTACATGCTTTTGCAGGCTCAGTGAGACTATACAGGCAACATTTTTCAGTTCTTCTTAAGGAATAATATAAAATTGCTAATTCTAGGTGGGAGAACAATGTTTCTTTTAACCAAACCATGAATCCCTGGACCCATTAGATTGCCACAAATTAACTGGGGGGAAGTTAAGTGGATAAAACATATTTTTTAAATTTTCATGTGACTCAGTTCTCTTACTATTGAACCAGTCTGGTCTGGAGCAGGGTTGACAGATGGGCGACTTAATACCGTTTGCCTCCTGTGTTATTCATGTCTCATCGCACCTTTGACATTGATAAAACACGCTTTGTTTCAGCTCTCAGCCTGTCGTAACAAAGGGAACAAACAGCGCTTTTATGGCTTTATCCATCGTGTTTATTTCAATCCACAGTCGTGCAGACACCAGCCCACTCCCGTTGGCTACAGACACAGCCGGGTCTAGCATGCTGAGGAAAAAAAACAAGCGTAATAGAATAATGTGAACCAGCAGTCCCCCCACCCCCACAGCCCAGATTTCCCATTCAGGCGGAGTTAAAGCCCAACACAAGCATACAGTAATGTATAGTCTGTATGAGTATGTAGGCGTTTCATTCACAAAACCCATGTGCAAATATTTGTCTTATTGAAGTGAAGCACATATTAGCACTAGACCTGAGTAGATGTACTTAGTAGTTTGACTGTGCTCTGGTCCAACAGAGGACAGTAAAACTATCTTACATTATTTTAGACCGAAACCCAATAATTCGCCTTGAGTAAGCGCTTGGTGACAGTGTCTTAGTGTGAGAGACCTGCCGTTGGCCAAGTTAACCCCAGTAACATTAGACAGTTTAACCTACTTTCATGGATTTGTGTATGGGCAGGGTCACTGTGGTCTGTAATGGGGGTAATCCAAAGTTAAAACCTAGAGAGACTGCTTTCCCCTGAAATCCTATAACACTTTCAACCTTGGCAATGAACAGGCTAATTGCAAGTGTGCTGACCAGTAGTTTGGTTCAGTTCAGGCAAGACATGTAATGTTGATAGTCGCTTTGACCACAATCTGAAATGTTTAATCTTCAATTTGAATTATAATGAGTACTTAAGATAGATCATATCATTTGGTTAAATAGGGTATTACTTTTTTTTTTTTTTAAGTTTTTTTCATCCAACTCTCTCTTATTATGCTCCTGATTAATGAAACTGTGTTTGTTTTTATGTTTGTAAAGCTGCTAAATTAATTTTAAAAAATACACATAAGATTGGAATTACTACCCCGATTTGCTTGCTAGCGCTTTAGTTGGTTATTACATAAGTCCAGACCAGAAACAGCGCAAGGACAGAGTGATCAGGATGGATGCTTTAGAAGCTAGACGTGGATAATGAGTTTCTTCCTGTGGAAAGGACTCCTGCTGTTTAGCCCATTAGAGCTGTAATCTGTGAAAGTCAGTGGAGCATTTGCTTGTACTAGGTTCACCTTGGTCAGTGCATCTCTGCACTACCCTCAGCTATTCTTAGCAGCCCGATTCCTTTCTCTACACTTTTTTAACAACAGGCTTTACCAGGTAAGGATGAGATTTAAGTCACAGCCCATAATCTCTAAACAAACTTAGGTAAAATCTATTACTTAGTAGTAGAAGTAAGTAAATGTGCACTAGAGCATTGTTTTTCCAGCTGACTCATTCTTCAAGGTGCCAAATTTAATCTGAATTCTTGTGAAGGGCGGTACCAAGGAAATTGTTGTTGAAAGCATGTTAAAACATAATAAACTGAAGCATGTTTAAACCCCTTTTGTCATGGCAGAGGCCTGAAGCCCATGCTACATGAGTAAGTTAGGCTTAAGTTTGGTGTCTAAAATGCTCATTTAGCAATTTTAGCTAGACACAGGTCC
>VUQI01021729.1:19571-30861 GCA_015106735.1 Paratilapia polleni
CAGTGCAAAACACATGAAAGTCCACTTGGAGTTTGTAAAAAAGCACCTGAAGGACTCTCAGACTGTGAGGAACAAGATTCTCTGGTCTGATGAAACCAAGATTGAACTGTTTGGCCTCAATTCTAAACATTATGTCTGGAGGAAACCAGGCACCACTCATCACCTACCCAATACCATCCCAACAGTGAAGCACGGTGGTGGCAGCATCATGCTGTGGGGTGTTTTTCAGCAGCAGGGACCGGGAGACTGGTCAGGGTTGAGGGAAAGCTGAATGGAGCAAAGTTCAGAGATATCCTCAATGAAAACCTGTTCCACAGTGATCAGGACCGAAGACTCAACTTCCAACATGACAATGACTCTAAGCACACAGCAACGACAACACAGAAGTGGCTCAGGGAAACTCTGTGAATGTCCTAGAGTCGCCCGGCCAGAGCCCTGACTTGAACCCTATTGAACATCTCTGGAGAGACCTGAAAATGGCTGTCCACCGACAGTCCCCATCCAACCTGACTGAGTTTGAGAGGATTTGCAAAGAAGAATGGTAGAAAATTCCCCAGTGCAGGTGTGTAAATTTTGTTGCATCATACCCAAAAAGACTCGAGGCTGTAATTGCTGCCAAAGGTGCTTCAACTAAGTACAAAGTAAAGGGTCTGAATACTTATGTAAATGTGGTATTTCAGTTTTTTCTTTTTAATACATTTACAAAAAATCATAAAATTCTGTTTTCAATTTGTCATTACGGGGTACTGAGTGAAGATTAATGAGAAAAAAAAAGACATTAAACAATTGTAGCATCAGGCTGCAACATAGCAAAACTGAAAAAAGTGAAGGGGGTCTGAATACTTTCTGAACCCACTGTAGGTCTCCTATCTTTTGTAGACCTTTTGCAGCCCAACTCTTAAATCCCCTGTCAGATCTTCCAGGAGGAAAAGATTCATTTCCCCATAATGGACTAAAAAAATGAAAGAGCAGTAGTATCCTCCAGATATCCCCTTGATTTTTTTGGTGTGATTTCTGCATATGTTTCTGTATAGATCAGTTTAATCCAACTGATACATATCCTTCCAAAACCAAAAGTGTTTCAAAAAGGTAGGGCCATTCCACCCTGTCAAAGGTTTTTTCCGCATCTAAGGGTAATAACAATAATAATAATGATAATGATACATCAATGATACATCAGTAAAGATGTGGTTTGATGACCATTAGAATAGGTTCTAATGAGGCAGAGATCCACCTCAATAACTTCTGATGCACACCCAGTCATTTTGTTCTGGAAGCAGGCCTGAAATATGACAGAAACTGCTCCGTTCAGAAAAGAGAAACAAGGGTTACTCCTGGTAGGTGTCCAAGGGGGAAAGAGTTAACCTGCTAACAGAGGCCTGTGGAGCCTGAGATGTCGTTCTTGTTTTTTTTGTTTTTTTTTTACAGTTTCTCCGAGCATTGCACGGTCTGACCTTGGGGAGAATTTGCTGGGTTGTCACCTCCTGGGAAAATTGACAACTGTAAATGATCTTTCTCACTGTAGAATAGTGGAAATGGCCATATAACCCTTCCCATACTGGTGGGCAGCAACAATTGCTTCTCTAGAGTCATTTTTGATGTCTTTCCTTCTTGGTGTTGTGTTAACACACACCTGAATGTCCTAGAGCTGCAAACTGCCTAAACATCTGCTTTTATAGACGTGGTCACATTTGCTGATGATCAATTAATCACATTTCGTGCATTTGATTAGCAGCACCTGGCTGCTACTTTCCCTCTTAATTCCTATGGAAGCAGTAAGGCTGTACTTAGTTTTTCACACACTGTTTCTGCACTTTGGCTTAATTTTTGTTAAATAAATAATGACACAGTGTAATATGTCATGTTTTGTAGTTGATCTGAGGTTGTTTTTTACCAAATTTTAAGATCTGGCAAGATCCAGATTATTTTTATTATATCCTGATAAGTAAAACCTTAGAATTTAAAGAAGGCATATTTTCTTTTTACCATGACTTTATACTACGCAAAAAAAAAAAATTAAGGGAACACTTGAACAATTTTTAACTTTTATTTTTTTTTGTGTGTGATTTTGGACCCAGTGCTTAAAGGTTTGATGATTTTGGTTTCCACTGACTGTTTCATCCTTCTGTTCTTGACTATTTCATTTATCAAGATATAATGTGTGGTTTAAGTGTTCCCTTAATCTTTTTTTCCCCTTAAATCAAACTATCAATATGTGACTATAGTGGAGACTTTCAGCTTTAATTCAAGGGGTTTAGCAAAAGTATTGCATTAATACAATCCAAGGAATTACAGCAATTTTTTATACATATTGCCCCATTTTCAGAGGCTCAAAAGTACTTGAAAAATTGACTTCCAAGCAGTTTCACACCCAGGTGAGGCCTGTTCTCATGTTATTCTGTGACAAATAAAGCAGACAAAAGATCTGGAGTTGATTCCAAGTGTTGAACTTGCATTTGGTAAGTGTTCACTGGAACTCTCAATATGAGGTCCAAAAGAGACATCGATGCAAGCTGAAAACCCCCAAAAATTTTGATGAGGGAGATAGCAAAAACTTTAGGAATGGCCGAGTAACAGTACAACCAAATTCTGTAAAACTAATCAGACGGGGCTTCACATTGCAAATGGATAATGACCCAAATAATACTGCAAAAGCAACCTAAGAGTTTCTCAAGGCAAAGAAATGGGATATTCTTCCACGGCCAAGTCAATCACCTGATCTCAGCCCAATAGAGTATGTTTTTCAGTTATTGAAGACAAAACTGAATGCAGAAAGACAAGCAGAAACTGAAGGTGGCTGCAGTAAAGGCTTAGCAGAGCATCTCAAGGGAGGAAATACAGAATTTGGTGATGTACATGGGTTCTAGCCCTCACTGACTTTAAAGGATTTTTATCTTAGTATTAAAAACAATCCTTATATTTAAAGTTATGTTCTTTTGTCCAATTAATTTTGAGCCTCTGAAAATGGGGGGCTGTATAAAAATGTCTGTAATACCTAAACAGTTAATGCGAAATGTTTGTAAAACCCCTTGAATTAAAGCTGAAAGTCTCCACTTCAATCACATCTTGATTGCTTGATTTAAAACCCACCGTAGTGGTTATAGAGGCAAAACTACAAAAATTGTCTCTTTCTCCAAAAACTTATGGACCTAACTGTAAGTTGGGCTTTGGGCTCATTTCTGTTGTTAGAAAACCTATAAGCTGCATCCACTAAATCAGTGTTACATTTTTTAGTAGCCACTGACATCACGCGTTCCAATCATAGACTTTGTATAAAACGTGGACGTAGTGACCGTGATGTCAACCCCTGGTTTGTAAAGTCCTTTTTGCTGTTGCCGTCTTGGTGTTTTGAAACTGGGTGTGATGATCAAGGGGTGGATCTGACAGAAACAGGACACCACACACTCATTGGCTGTTGGCTTGTGATTGACAAGTCATTAGCAGTTTTCCCATAGACAGACTAAATAATCTGACTTATTTTGCAACTACAGGTTATTTCAAGTGGTTATTTTGCATTGACTTCACTTCACTTTCACTCAGAGTGGTTTTTACTACAAGACACATTTGCATTCACCATTTACACACATATACAGCACTAAGCTCTATCTCACTCTAATGGATGCATCAGGGACAATTTGGGGTTCAGTATCTTGCCCAAAGACATTTTGACATGGGGACTGGAGGAGTCACCGACTCTCTGCTCCACCTCGTGAGCCAGAGCCACCCTGACACCTGTCTTTTTTTAAATTTTTGCTGGAAGTGTAAGGAACTGGTTTAGGTTGCAGTTGCACTTTTTTCTGCAGGTTCCTGAGTGAAGTGACCTGGAAATATCTGACTAGTGACCATAATAAGAACTGGGCAAGTCCTCTAAATACTAAAGAAATGCTTCTGACCTCTTTTACCACAGGATAAACTGGACCATGCACTAACGTAACCGGCAAGTGATGCAGCTCGTTACATTACTGCTGCGTTTTCCATCTTATGCCATATCTTGCCATGTGAATGTGTTTTGAACTTTCAACAGTTTGTGAAACCTGCAGGTGAAGTGTGAAAGTCGTGCTGCTTTATTAAAATCTGCTTGTTATAAAGTGGTTTCCTGGTCTAAAAGTAGTTTTTAAGTTTGATTTAGAAAAGCGCTCCATCAATAAAGATAATACACTTCATCAAAATGCTTAGATTGAAGTGACGGCCATAGTGAAACTCATTTGTGAATTGCTCTAGTTTCAGCTTTAAGGATTATCAATTTAGGGTGAGCAACATTTCTTAAAACGCATTCATTTCACCCCTGAGATTAATATTGTATTGGGTGTGAAGTATCTAAGATGTGCTTTTTGTCATCTGTCTTCGGGACATTTTAGTTTCAACACAGCAGACCCATGTCACCAGCAGCTGCTGTCACATTATAAAGCAGCCTAGTACAAGTACAATTAGACTCTCTGAGCCCCACGGTTCTTTTTTCCTAAGTCCTTATTGATTCTCCTTCACATCCTTCCTTGACCTCATGACATTTTCCATCAAGAAGGTAATTTTGTGACTGTTTGGCTGGAACATTAGACTGTTCACTGAGTGGAAAAGAGGTAAAGGTTCACCAGCTGTGGGTTCATCACTACAAATGGCATCACCAGGAGTGCCACTTTAATTTTCATTGGTCAGATTACTGTTTTCCAGGTTGCTCATGCACATTACAAACCAGACTGGGTTCCATTTGATCCATCTGCTATATTTATCAATGCTCATTACGACATTCTACAGCATAGAGCCATCAGAACATTCTGTATATTTCCACCAGAGTCCCAGTGTAGGTGAAACTTAAGCCAACAGGTGCGGCTTTAAAATTCAACAGATTTCAGCAGAATCAACAAAATGCAGGAATTTTACTTTCCTTAAGAATAAAATCTGTACGTATATACAAATTTAGAAGCCACATTAAAAAAAAAAAAAATCTCATTTGTCTGAATGACACATCAGGAAAGAAAACGTGGAGGTAAAGATGAGTAGACAGACATGCTGCAGGTGAAATGTAGATTCTTTCATTCTAGATTTAAAAATCATAACTTTAAAATCTGCCAATAATTCATCCCTATGCCCCTTTATTCCTTACATGCTCCTTTTCATATGAGAAACTGTACATTACTCGTTTTTCCTCTTCTTAATATATTAACATTCATTCCTGTGTGTGATGCTGACATTTCAAACATCATTCGAAACATAAAAAGTAGCAACAACCCTAAATTAAAACAATGAAATCATCATATAATACTGTTTAACATGGAGTTTAAAATAAGCTTGATGTCATGTTGTCTTTCATAGGTGCTGTGAAATCCAGAGTGGGCTGATTAACCCTCTGGATTCTCCACTGGAGGGCAGCACAGAGCCACCTGGAAGCCATGAAGATGATGATGGCGTTTACAAGTTGCTGAACAGTTCATTCCTCTTGCTCCAGTCCATGGTCGGGGCTTTCTTGGCGGCACGCTTCTGATGGGCTCTTTCTTTGGCCTCAGCTAGCGACATGCCCAGACCCAGGCTCTCAACCGCTGGGGCTGGCTCTGGCCTCGTGGCCCTTTCACTCTAGAAACACACATTCGCACAAGTTCATTATTCTGGCCCAAGCTTTAAAATGATTCAACATATTTCAGTGGCATGCACACAGTACCTCTGGAGGTGAGGAGCTGTTTGATGAGGCACTGGAGACTGAAGAGCTCACAGACACTTTAGACTTTGCTGCTGCTGCCTGTCAAACACACCACACACATACACACACTCTTCAAGCGTCAGTTTATCCAAAATACAAAAATACCATGCTGAAAGCTTCGCAGCTTCAAAGGACATCAGAGTTTCAGTGATACAGATCTAGAATCTTTTCAAACCCATTTGAGACTCAGAGTTTACATGTAGAATCTGCTCTGTACAAGCCTTTGGAACTGACATCTCATTTTGCAGACAGAGGAAAGTTAACTAAAGAAAAGCTTCTTGATTTCTAAATTACAGGCCACTAAATATCCAGATTTAAATAAGTACTTAGATTTTAGACTACTACACCTTGTCCCAAGTTTGAAGACTCCTATTGGTAGAACTCATCTGTCACTCCAGGTAGAAGTTTGCCATTAGTGGACCACCAGTAAAGAGCCATTGTTTTCATAAAATCTGTTTAACTCTACAGCAAAGGCTTGTAGCCTTGAAGCCTTATGTTTTTTAATTTATTTATTTTTAAGTTAAACATGACTATGTCATTAGAATAAAGGCACTGTAACTGTTATTTTAAAGAGAGTGCCTTGGATTTGTTTAATTTTTGAGGATTATCAACTTTTGAAAAACACAACGGACCTCAGCTGTCGAGCCCAATAATAATTTTACATATTTTTACACCCAACGATCGAAAGGCATGTATACAAAGACAGCTGAGGCCTATTTTTCTATAAGAATCCCACAAATGCCTTTTTGACATTCAAGACCAAATCTGCTGGTGGAGGCAGAGGACTGTTCTGAAAAAGATAAAGTAATTACCTTTTTTGGTGTGATTTCTATTTGTTCTCTACTTTAGTTTGTCCAGTTAAATGTTAATGTCTATTACAAATCACACAATCAATTTACTTTCCACAATGAAACTGAGGACATCAAGCTATATATTAAAAAAGACATACAGAATTATTTAGTGATTTTAAAAAATGAATGCAAAGCAAAATGTGTGTTCAAATGTTCGAATCAGCCACTGTTTGCCTTGAGGACAGTTTTCCACACTGTTTTCACTGTAAAAAGATGAATGTCTTGGCTTCTTAATTAGACCATTAGTTGTGTTAGAGGTGTTTGAATATAAAAAAATAACTCCATTCAGGTACTGTACTACTTAATATTAGGGCAAGAACCACTCAGCTCAGCTAGGACAATAAGGAAGGAAGGCAGCCATCCAGGCTCTGTAAGGGCAGTTTGATGGGAAGCAGAGTGATTGAGCTGCATCAGATCATCTGTTGAGGTGTTATCCAGCAGGGGGCAGCAGAGGCTGCCTGAGTCCCACGTGTGGCTTTAATCACCTTTTAATCACTCAGGAGGCTCAGTGTGAGACTTCCTCTGTGTGGGCAGACAGTTGAGGTATCAGCACATGGCCCTGCTCCCATCTCATCTGCAGTGTGGGACTCACCTCATCTAAGAAAATCTGGCCTCCGGTGTGGAAGCAGCTGCTTTTCTAAAAATAACCTCAGTCCTCTGTAAGTGGCTTTGGACCAACACTGCAGAGAAACATGAGCCCTCTGTTGTGAGGTTTCTTCCTTCAGACGCCTCTACTAATATGGCGATTTGCACTAATGAGACTTAAGAGCCTCTTAAGTTACTGACTCTGAGCAGGAGTGTTTGCCATCAAGTGATAAATCACACACACGCACACACACACACACACGTTTGAGGTCAGAGGTCAGTGTGAGGATTCACGCTGAGTGCTGCTGAGTTATGTAACAGCTGGTGAATGACTGATTGTTTGCTGTATGTGAGAGTGTGTGAACACTACTTGTTAGTCAGGCCATTAGCATAATCCTCAAGTTAAAGCCACTGCAATCCCATGATCCTCCAGGACACAGGAGAGAGTGTGAGAGAGAGTGTGAGTGAGGGGGAGCACAGAGGTGAGCTCCTGTTGCCATGGTGAAGAGGTCAGCCACAATGTCACCAGAGGGGCCAATCCACTTTTCCCATGTTGTCAGTGTGTGGGGGAGGAGGTGTGTGTGTGAGGGAGGGGGGTACTTTTGATAACCGAGCCTGTGCTGTGCTAATTAAAGGGGCATTCTGCTTAACCAAGCCTGTTAACAAAGTTGCATAATCAGTGAGAAGTAATGCAGTTGCCTTCTGCTTCCTCCTCTCTGTCTCTTAGTGTCTTCTCTCTCTCTCTCTCTAATTACAGAAGACTCATTAATAATTATGTCAATGCAAAATCAGTGACCAATAAAATGCAGAATTGAAAAATGCTTTAAAATAACCCGTCAGTAATTACAGCCATGAATGGAATTGCATTGTTGGCCACTAAGGCTGGCTTTCAGCTCGTTTATTCCAATTCAAAAAGTGTCAACTTCTCTCATGAAACACTAAATCAATACATTTTTTTCATACATTATTATGATGCAATTTTGTAAGTTTGCTCCTTATGATCTGTGCATTGATGATCACTTCCAAAATAAATCCATTATTATGTAGATATTAGGCCTCAAAGAGAGGTGTCCTCGGGGTGTGATTGGCTTAATTGAAGTGTTTAATTTGGAATGACTCACATGCTCATTGTTTGGATTCACTCTTTATTTTGTGGTCACTTGTAGGGAACATATTTTTCATTTTTTACTGTTTAAGTTGTTTTGGAAAACAGTTTATTTCACTAAAAGAGTGATTAGTTGATTCTTTTATATTTGATAATGTGAATGTTTTGAATATTAGAGAAAATATTTGAATTGAATGTGGAGTTCCTGTTTTAAAACAGTCAGCTAGCGTTTGTGTACAGAAAATACTTTTAATGATTAGGCTCACCCCACCTCCACCAAGACCCCACTCCCCAACCTCACTGTTCAATACTGACATTAAGGTGGCCACAATGCATCACGCAATATTGTCCAGCATTGCTAATCTGCTACTAGGAATCTCTAGAGAGGATTAGCTGGGCTTTTCCCAAGTGTGTGTGTGCGTCAGGGGTCCTACCTCCTCCTCTGACTCTCTTCCTGACACTGGCTCTGGAAGAGGTCCTTCAAGGACAAGAAAAGACAACAGCCTTACTTCATTCAGCTGTAACTCTGTTTCTAATCATCTTCCTCGCAGTATTTTTATTTTTGAACATTAAGGGAACAGTAGAAAGTGTGGTACCACTGATGTGCTCCTCTGTGGGCATGACATTGCATCTCTGAAAGAATTCCTCTGCCTCACTGTCAACCACCAGCAGCCTGGTCTCGTCTCCTCCGGCTTTGATGGCTGCCACCACCTCTGAGTGCTGCATCCCAGCCACCGACACACCGTTAACCTGAGGAGACGACAGGAGAAACTTAGTAAAGAATTGTTATATTCTGTAATCATCCATTTTCAGTGTTTCTTTCCAGACAGCGGAAGGTGTCAGCTGGCTCATTTTATTGCTCTTCTTTTTTTTCTGCTAAAGGTGCACGCAACCATCTGCTCATTATTTTTTCAGTTAATGGTTTGGACAACATCCTTGAGAACAAGCTAATGTCTTTACATGTCATGCAGTTCTTTGAAATTATTATTTAATGTCTTCTGATTTTTATATGTTATTCAACTCTAACTTAAATCAGCAATTAAGAAGAAACATTTTTCTTGTGTCCAACTAAAATCCAAAGACTGAATAAACAGTGATACTACATAAACAGAGAAAAGCAGTGTAACACTCACATCTCAGTGTAAAATTGTTGCTGGTTTATTTTCTGCCATTGAGGGTTACACACTCTCATTCTGTCCCATTCCAGGACAGTCTGGAGTGGGACAGAACAAATGCCCGAGGTTTGGCTGATTTCCATGTAAACCCTGACTGTAAGCCCAAACAAACAACTCAGGACTTGGAAAAAATTACCTAACATTTCTATTTAAGTGCACAAATCCACCAAAAGCTGCACTAACCCTGTGTGGAAACTAGCAGCTCCAGTTTAACCTGATATTAATCTAACAAGTAAAAGAACAGGTGAAGGTGAATGTAAGGGGAAAGTCTCAATTTCTTGGGGTTTCTTGTGACAACTTTTGAACAGCTTTTAACTGCTGGGAATCAGTCAGGTGTGTAGGTTTTTGGTGGACATGTTACTATAGAAAAAGCCAAGGTGTAAATAGTGAAATAAATGGTGGATGAATTCCATTTAGCTCCTTCAGTTTTAGTATCTTATTTTTAGCGTGCTCATTGGGACTCCCGAATAATGTAGAGTCATGTTATTTGTGCCACTTATACTTTTAATGACAGGTCAAATATTTCAGCTCATCTTGGTGCTCTCAATGACCAATACCAAATTTAGCCAGGTGGTTCCTTTAGATACTGCAACAACAATGGCAAAATAAATTTGACTCGTTGAACTAGCTGCTGCGGTTATTAAAACCTGCATGAAAACTAACCCTTTCTATTAGTTTAGATAGCTAAATAACCCTACCCATTTACTTAGACTGTGTGTGAGTTTCAGTTATTTTCTGCCATCAAAATAAATGCTAGATAAAGAAATATTAAAGCAGCTAGCTGGTTAATTCAATTAAAAAGCTCTTCCTTGTGCACTCATTTCCTTAGCTGCGGCTCTTAAGTACAGCATGAACACCAAATGTTCTCTTTATTTAGCTAGCTAAATAAACCTACCTATTTAGCTAGTATGTCCATAAACTTTAATTATTTTCTGGTATCAAAGCTAAGTGCTAATATAAAAAAAAGCAGCTAGCTGATTAAGTTAGTCAAAAACTCTCCCTTGTGAGTGCATAACACTTGCATGCATCATTTTGCATCATCACTGATAATATCTCTAAATCTATGAAGTGACGCACTTCATTGTTCTGGCAGAACATAATATACATGCTACAGATAACTCTCTTTTTTCCTGTCAAGCATTACTGAGTATCTTAAAAGAGCACTCAGATATATATTTTTAATCTCTCTATGTACCTCTTTTCTTTATCTTTCCCGTCATCGCCCCAGCCAGTTTTGTCAAATAGATTCCCCCTCCCTGAGCGCTGTTCTGCCAGAGGTCTCTTCCTGTTAAAAGGGAGTTCTTCCTCTCCAAAGTTGCCAAGTACTTTCTAATAGGGGACTGCCTGATTGTTGGTGTTCCCGCTCTATCTTTACCTCACACCTTGAGATGATTGCTGTTGTGAACTGGAGCTATATACAGTGCTTAACAAATGTATTTGACCACCTGTCATAAAAACGAGAAAGATCATCCAACATCACGAAGTGCTTTAATGCAGACTCTTTCCTTTTCAGTGAGCTCTTTACGTTTTACCATTGTGAAGAGGAGTGAGGAATTGAATTCATGTTTTTATACCCAAATTTGAGCCGGCACACTGAACTTCTCTGAGAAGTCAGAAACTAGTCAAGCATAACATTCAACCACTAAAACAATTTTTTTCTGTTCGGGAATTCAAGTAAATAACTGTAATTTGGCATCTTTATCAAAAAATAATAATGGGCTTTACTATTTTTTCTGCTTTTCTATAAAATGGTAAATTCAAAAATTCATGGATAACAATCATAATTATATTTTAGCATTAAAAATATCATTTCGATTAAAGAGCTTGCGCATACTGGTGGATTAACCATTACAGAAACAAGCACTGTACAGCAGTCAGTCAT
>VUQI01021730.1:0-18569 GCA_015106735.1 Paratilapia polleni
TTATTATGTCAGTTACTATACTCTACTACTGTACTACTAAAATGTCAGAAAACTGGCCAAATGTTGACTTTTGTCTAAGATGTTTTAAAGATTAAAAACCGTTAATTTGTAATTATAGAAATCAGAGTTATTGGGTACTACAAATCCTGCCTCTTGGTATGCCAGATCTACAGCTAGTTGGCCCCTCGATGCAGCAGCCTTACAGGTCAAAATGGGATGGTAGAGAATCTCATCTAAAAAGTAAAGAAATCTTTATGGCCCAGTGGCTACAGCTTACCTTGAAGATGAAAGGGGCAGCCAAACCTGTTTTGGAGCCAGACTAAAGTGGCTCCAAAAAAGGTTTGGCTGCATAGTCTGTCCCACTTTACTGGGACAGACTATGCAGGGCCCCTCCTACCATTGGGGCCCTGCATAACCTGGAATGAAAAGTTTGCTTTTATTTGCAATTATTTATTTCTTAATAATGGTGTTATAATTAAATTATCTAAATAAATTGGTTGGGTGATTGAAATTTGAGTCCAAAAAAATAGTGGAGGCTCTCTGATTTCACTTTCAGCTCTTACAAATGACAGTAAATGGTTTACTCCCCTTCAGAGCACAGCTAATTTAATCTATCAAGGTGACTGCTAATGTGCACCATAAGAAAGCAAATTCAAGGTATCAAAAAAGAAAAGAAAGAAAGGACAGGAAGAGAAAGGAAGTTGAGGGAAGTCAGCTTAAAACAAATTATCTTTCAAAAGAAAAGTGAGCAGAGCACAACTAACAGGCTAAGAATGGCTATCAGCAGTTGTTGAAAACAGTGAGCAATGTCAGATGCGACAATATCAAATCTGCACAATCTGACACCATGAAACACATGGCTCTTCATTTCAGAAAAACAGCCAGAGAGAGTGCAGCAGCAACACATCTCTAAATGATGTGATACAAGGTGAGCTCATACAGTGGCAACTTAAAGCTTTTCCAAGCAATTATTTGTATCGATGGCAGTTTCAACTGAAAGCATTAAGCTTTATTGTATGTTGAACTAGTGAGGTCATAAAGTAAACAGGGCATTTTCTAGAAGCCAGCACGTTTCAGGCTGATGAAATAGGATTTTAAAATACTACAGTGACACTGCTTCTTAATTAAAAAAAAAAACAACAACTTTGTAAGTAGTTTCTTATATAGTGATGGATGCATTTATTTATTTATTTATTGCTAGTAATGAAACACATCAGGCAGCACACCAGCATATCCATGTACACTCTGGCAAAAGTTTTCATATATTACTTAATTACCCAGTTTATATCCAGAAGACCGTTAGACTGCAATATTACTTTTGTGTTTGATAACATCAAAGGAACACTAACAGAAAATGGTTATTACACATCATTTAATCTAATGCGTTTTAACACACTGCTATAAGGCCTACTCATCCAAGGTACTGTAATTATAGTGTTACAGTTTTATAAATACAAATAAGCTTGGACACTTTTTTAAACTTTAACAATGATCACAATAATTACATTATTTGTAAATATTACAGTGTGCTTTGAGGATCTGGTTTGACCTCTGATGTGTCTTAGCACCAAACAGGTTGAAAACAGTATGAGGCTGTAAACAGGTTAAGAGGCGAATATCAATCCTGTGTGCTTCATTCTTATAGAGGTCTGTCTGTGCAGCAGATCACGAACAAAAAGATGTGATAGAGGATGAGGGAAGTAAAGAGAGAGGAAAATGAAGGTTGCCCTGAGGGTGGTGGGAAGGATGGTGAGAGGTCAGAATGTGTTACAAAATGTTACAAAACTAAGATTGAATTTTTAAGCTTTTTTTTTTTACCATTGGAATCATAAATACTTAAATAAAATTGAGAAAATAACACTCTGAAGCTCGATACTCCAAGCAAAACGAATTTAATCATAAAGTAATTGTAGACTATAGTATGATGAGATGTGAGGAGATTTCAAAACTGTGCAGTCTTATGGAAATGTGGTATATGAACAGTTCATTACTGGCTACCCTAACCACCACTACAGACCCTGATTACAGCTCAAGCAAAAAGTTACAGAACTCCTGATTAAAGCTTCAGTTCATCCACATTCTAAAAAAAGTTATCAGACTTGGCTCTAGTGTTTTAGCACATTTTATTTGGGTTCAAAAGAATATTTTCTCATCAGCATTTAACATCTGAATTTTTCTCACTTAGGTGTAGCATTAATAATGTAAGTGCATATAAATAAATCAACACACTAAAATGGCATTGAAACTGAATATGTTTTACTTTCTATTTTTACCTTTTATCTTGATTTTTATATTACCAATGAAAAGCCACTAATACTTGAATGTGTTATTATTACAGTTAGAAACATTTATATCAGAGGCTTTCTGTAACTAAGGGTTCACTGATTTATACAGACACATATAACAGTAACAATGGTTAAATGACACCATAGACAAGAATAAATGATAAATATAAACCACACACTCACTCACACGTCTACTGAAATCTTAAAACCTATAAAAAGCTGCAAAATATGACATTCCTTCACAAAACAGTGAAAATATACACAAAGAAATTACTAATTAACACATGATTCACAATAATCCACCCAAATCCCTGTTATAGTACAGATAAGTATGAATCCCTTATCAATATGAATTGATTATACATTAAGCCACTAATGAACTTAATAGGATTTTACTTCACATCAGTTTTCATTAACCAAAATTCAATCCTGCCTCAGTGGCCTGGAAAGAGGTAAAAGCGTTTTGTTAGAGTGCATCTGTCTTTGGTTGGCATCTGTCTTAGTTTCTCAGAGGGAAAATCTTCAAAGCGCTGCATGACCTGTGTGATGAAAACATAAATGGTGACTCCATCTGTTTGCCTGCAGCTTTACCACCAAAAGAGTTTTCAGGCACTTACTTTTCTGAAGAGTTCATCAATGTCATCCTCATGGGAGCAGGTGTTGAATACCTCAACAATGAACTGGATCAGAAAAGACCCACGGTCTTCTTGTCTGTATGAAACAGTATCTGCAGGAAATCATATAGAAACAGAATGAGACTATTCTTGTGTGTTATTGGTGCAGATTAAAGATGCTTATGTTAATAAGGCCAAAAACCTTTTGAATAATAAGACCTGTTAGACAAACTGACCTGGGGTGCTGGACAGCAGAGAAATGAAGTCCTTTTCTTTGTGTACATATCGAGTGGCATCATCCACGATGTTATCTTCATGAAAGGGGGCTCTCTGTGAGACATCATCACAGACCACAGCTGCTTTTGCACTGTCACTAACCATCACAGAGCCACCAGATTCTGTAACATATGCAATATACTTTTAATTTAATTCAGGTCCAAACAGTAACTACGAGGACATTTGCTGATGTTGGTCAGATGAAATTATAATCACCTCCTCTGCAGGCCTGGATGATGATGATCTTGGGTTTGTTCAGCAGTGCTGTACATTTCTGTGAGCCCAGGTACTTGTAAATGTTGTCAACAGGGAATTCATCCGGTTCTTCTTCTTTGTGATTGACACCGAGGACAATTCCCCGTTTCCCATGAGACATAATCACCACAAACACACTGTCTGTCTCTTTGAGTCTGGGATGTTTGGAGAACTCGTTGAGAGCCTCATCAATCCCCTGTGACAGCACAAAAAGTCCCACAATCCATTATTTTATTACTCAATCAATCTTAAATTTTAACTGCTAACAGGAAAAAAATGGATTATTAATAAAATACCTTTCCAGTGAGATCCTTGTATTTCACCACGTCATATCGCAGAGATGTGAGCAGTTTCTCCATGTTCTCCTGATCAAACTCAGCTCCTTTTCGGGTTAAACGCTCATCAGCAAAATTTCGATTAGTGATTAGCAGGGCCACACGACTGCTAATGGACTGTTCTGCCACAGGGTAAATCTAAAAAATAAAATTTAAAGACAAATGTAAAAATGTAACATTATAAATTTATACTTTAAGTATGTAAAGTTACAAAATATAACAAGTTTGAATCTTAATAGCAAGACTTTTGCCTTCTCCTTTAAACGTTTTTGACAACAGATGACAAACATTTTTATCGTTCAGTTTCTCCCTCCAGAAAGAATCAGTTGTGGTGATGAGCTTGGTGGACCAGCTTTGTTCCCTCTGAGACGCTGCAGCTGGGAAAAAAACAAAAGCACTGTTCAAAATGATGCACTTTTTCATGTCTTTGAACTGAAAGTATTCTGGACAATTTCTTTCTACTAAATAGGGTGAACTCACCAGGAGGCTGACCACAGGACAGACCCAGTTCAGAGTAAAGAGTAGGATCTCTCTTCTCGAGGTGCGCGATCATCTTCCTGCTTGCTTTGTCTCCTTTCCTCTTCACCATGTCGATGAGAGCGCGGGCCATGTCTGCTTTGTTACTGTTGTCCTCAAGCACAGAGTCTGTCTCTCCATCATTCAACAAACCCTCTTCTAAAAGATCATCCAGGAGCTGTTTAAGAAGGGCTTTTGACACCTTTTCCACAAATCTCCCCCTCACTCTGGCAAGCTCCTTATCTAGAGAGAAGAATAAGATTATATAATCATGTCAACATTAAAATCTTCAGCACATTAACACTTGCAAAATGCATAGATCTCAATTCCTCATGTCTTACCTGCCATTGTTCATTAGCAAATTTTCAACCTCTGTCCTCCAACATGTACAAATGAGTGTGTGATTGTCAAGGAAATGTGTCATCTATTAATAGTTATGTGGAAACCACACTTCTGTGGAAGTGGTAGTGAGCAAGTAAAACTTGAAATACAATACAGAATATTTGCTGCTTGTTGTTGGCAGGGGTCTCTTGGAAATTAAGTAATGCTGGTCATCTTTGTTTGCAAAGAGGCATGTCTTTCATATTTTCAGTCATGTTTCTGAGGACCTCCTCCACTGCTTGTCCTTTATGCATGTTATTATTTACATAACTTTTTGTCACGTGTATGCTGTGAAGTCTGTTGGATAGTGCTGCCTGATTTCTAAGGAACACAAAGCTGCTGATAAGTGGTTATACAACTGTTAAGGAAACTTTAAGTGTTTTTAAATTCAAGCATCATATAACATTTAATCATCTTTATTTAAGTAATAGGTTCTCATTTTCAAGCCTATTTTAAAATAAAGCTGACATAGTCATATAAAGACCATGCATTACCTACTATATGTAAGGACAGTGCAGGAGCTGACAGAGAGAAATGTTCTAGAACTGCACGAGCTGGCACAGGACAGGGAGGAGTGACAATGTGCTGTAGTCGGGAGATACGACACACGTCCTCCCGAAAAAGAAAAAGAAGGCATATAAACATTAAAACTTTTATTAAGCAGCTCTTGTCAATTCTGCTGCAAAGAACAAATCTAATGTCCTTAGCTGTGCAAAAAAAAAAAAAAATACTCCAAAAGCAATAACAGACTAAATTATACAAATCCTGAGAGGATCACCGAAATTTAAACTTGCTGCAGCTGAGAAATATAAATACAAAGACGGAAGTGGCACAAAAGGAGAGTGAAAGTATGTAAGATCCCTTAATATAAACTTTGCAGTGTATTTTTTGTACAAAATGAGGATTATGGATACCATCCCCAGTAACCTATATTAAAAGGTATAAGAAGAGATGTCTTTTTCCAGCTAGTATGGACAGGAAGAAGAACTGTAATAACTGGTAATGTTTTCACTGCACATATGGAATTGTTCTAGTACCTACTGTAGAACATGCCCAGACTGCATTCTTATACCACAAAGAATATTATAGCTACTATTACTACTTGTGCATTTCAAAAAAAATTGAATTATTGTGAAAAAGTTCATTTTTGCCATAACTAAATTGCAAAAAGGTAAACTTCACATATTCCATATTCATTTCAAGTCAGCTATTTGAAGCCTTTCTTGTTTTAATTTTGATGATTATGGCTTATAGCTCATAAAAATCTGAAATCCACTATTGCAAAATATTTGAAAATTTCATTTTGAGTTTGAGTAAATTACTATTCAAACAGTATAAATACTGTGTATCTCTCAGTCTGCACAATCAATCTGCTCACTTGACAGTTGTCCAGATGATCATCGACACCCTCCACAAGAAGGGTAAGCCACAGAAGGTCATTGCTGACAAGGCTGACTGTTCACAGAGTGCTGTATTGAAGCACATTGATGGAAAGTTGACTGGAAGGGGAAAGCATGTTAGGTCCAGTAAAGGTGCACAAGCAACAGGGAGGACCACAGCCTTGAGAGGACTGTCAAGAAAAGTCGATTCAAGAACTTGGGAGAGCTTCACAAGGAGTGGACTGAGGCAGGTGTCAGTGCATCAGGAGTCACCACGCACAAACCTCTTCAGGAAAGGGATACAACTGTCCTATCACGAAGCCACTCCTGAACCAGAGACATCAGAATCATCTTACCTGGGCTAAGGAGAAAAAGAACTGGACTGCTGCTCAGTGGTCCAAAGTCATCTTTTCAGGTTAAAGTAAATTTTGCATTTCATTTGGAAATCAAGATCCTAGGTTCTGGAGGAAGAGTGGAGAGGCACAGAATACAAGGTGTTTGAAGTCCATTTTTAAGTTTTTGCAGTCTGTGATGATTTTGTGATGTCATCTGCTGGAGTTGGTGGTGTTTGCACCCTGTGTTTTATCAAGTCCAAAGTCAGTGCAGCCATTTAGCAGGGGATTTCAGAGTGCTTCATGCTTCTATCTGCTGACAAGCTTTATGAGGATGCCAGTGTACTTTCGCAGTTGGACTCAGCACCTGCCCACAGTGCCAAGACTACTACCAAATGGTTTGCTGACCGTGTCATTCTTGTGCTTGATTGGCCAACTCGCCTGACCTTAACCCCACAGAGAATCTATGGGGTACTGTCAAGAGGAAGATGAGAAACACCCGACCCAAAAATACAGATGAGCTGAAGGCTGCTATCAAAGCAACCTGGGCTTCAATAACACCTCAGCAGAGCCACAAGCTGATCACATCCATGCACTGAAAAATGAAAAATGGACTTTTTCATCATATTCAAATTTTTTGCACTAATACCTGCCTCAGTAGTTTCTTAGATTTTTCTGACATTCTGGCATGCCTCACTTCAGAAGCCATAAAAAAATTCACACCCCTCAATTTATTTATTTAATACTTTTTTTTTTTTTTTTAATCAATCATTAACAATAAAAAGGCTCCAAGTGAAAATTTAGTTAAAGTCACTAGAAAAATCATATTCATTCAACTTAATTTCACTTCATATTTTGCCTTGGTCGTCCATGCCCCACCTGTGGTGGCTCTGTCCCCCACCAGTGGGGCCAGCCCCACAGTTGGAGAACCACTGATTTTATACCCAAAGAACCAGCTGCACTAGAGCTCAAACAAAATGTTAAAGACTGCTGATAAGCAGTTGTCTTCACCTAAATTAGATGACACTTACTTTCCCTTCATAGATCTAGTGTTTTCACAAAAAACAGGAATAGTTTTCTTAGTATGATTTATTATGAATTCTTTTAAAAAGTGACCATGAACAAAACATTAAACATTATTAAATTACAGCCCATTGTGTTCATTTGAAATAACAACAAAAATCAAGTACTCAGCCATGTAAATATGTGTGACTCAAAGAATACAACTAAAATGGCTCTTGCTTATGCACCTCTGAACACATGCCTTGACTTTGCTGAGCTGTGGTTTGGTGCAGTTACACTGAAAATGGATAAATGTCTATGCAGACCAAATTTTACCTGCTATATTTAAATCTTATTTGTTTACATCACCAACGAAAGGCCGCACTACTTCAGTTTGTTTGTGTCAAGAAGAATATTAGCTTTTAGTAGTTCAGAGGAGAAAACACTTGCTTGAAAAAATCTTTTCCAGCAATGTAATGCCTTAGAAATGCTTAAAAAAGAAAACATAATTCTGATTATTAAATTGCATTAACTTGATTCTGTTTCAGTGGCCTGGAAAGAGGTAGAAGCGCTTTGTCAGCGAGTCCCTGTCTTTGGTTGGCATCTGTCTTTCACAATCTGAGGATCTCCAATCTTCAAAGCGTCGCTTCACCTATGTCATTAAAAAAAAAAAAAAACATGAATGCTGACTCTTCTATGTATCACACCTTTCAGCTTTTACATGTCAGTTTTCAGCTTTACCACCAGAAACAGTTTTCAGGCACTCACCTTTCTGAAAAGTTCATCTATGTCATCCTTTTGGGAGTAAGTGTTGAATACCTCAACAATAAACTGGATCAGCAAAGACCCGTGCCCTCCTTGTCTGTATGATTTAGTACCTGCAGGAAATCATGTAGAAACAAATTTTTAAAAAATATATATAAAATATAATATATACTATAAAATATAGTTTTTATTATATAAGGGAGCCATTTTCAGTCTTAAAATTTAGAAAAAGATATTTTGATGTCACAAACTGACCAGGGGTGCTGGAAAGAAAATACACAAAGTCCTTTTCTCTGTGTTCACGGTGAAGAGCGTCATCCATAATGTCGCCTCCATCACAGACCACAGATGCTTTTGCACTGTCGCTAACAAGCACAGATCCACATTGCACTGCAACACATACAGCATACTTTTAAATGAATTCAGGTCCAAACTGTAACTAAGACCACATTTCTTAATTTTGGTAGGAAGAAATGAAAATCACCTCCTCTGCAGGCCTCGATAATGATGATCTTGGGTTTGTTCAGCAGTGCTGTACATTTCTGTGAGCCCAGGTACTTGTAAATGTTGTCAACAGGGAATTCATCCGGTTCTTCTTCTTTGTGATTGACACCGAGGACAATTCCCCGTTTCCCATGAGACATAATCACCACAAACACACTGTCTGTCTCTTTGAGTCTGGGATGTTTGGAGAACTGACTGAGAGCCTCATCAATCCCCTGTGAGAACACAAAAAGTCCCACAATCAGTTATTTTATTACTCAATCTTAAATTTTAACTGCTAACAAGAAAAAAATGAAAGTACCTTTCCAGTGAGATCCTTGTATTTCACCACGTCATATCGCAGAGATGTGAGCAGTTTCTCCATGTTCTCCTCATCAACCTCAGCTCCCTCTCGGGTTAAACTCTCATCAGCAAAATTTCGATTAGTGATTAGCAGGGCCACACGACTGCTAATGGACTGTTCTGACACAGGGTAAATCTGAAGAATAACAAAATTTAAGGATAAAAACATTGAACATTATCAATGAATACTTGGATAAAACCACAACAAGTTTACCCACAGTTTAAGTAAAGTTTTAGAAGTGTATGATTATGAATGACAAACATCATCATCATTCAGCTCCCTGCTCTTGGTTGAGAGGCTTGTTTCCTTCTGAGGGGCTTCTGCCAGGAAAAATAAAAAAAAGTTGTTTGAGTCCTGGCCAGAGTGATGTACTTAATACTCAATAGTGTCCTCTTACCTGCAGGCTGACCACAGGAAAGACCAAGCTTATCAGCAAGTGAAGAATCTCTACTTTGAATGTGAGCGATCATCTTCCTGCTGGCTGTGTCTCCTTTTTTCTTCACAGTGTCAATGAGACTGAGCGCCTTGTCGGCTCTGCTGTCATGCTCTTCAAGTATTGACTCACTCTCCCCATCATTCAGCACACCATCCTCGACAAGGTCGTCCAAGAGCTGTTTAATAACTGCTTTGGACACATTATCCACAAAGTTTTTCCTTACCCTGGCAAGCTCTTTTTCTAGAACAGAGAATATGCATTGAATTATTCAAATTGTTTCCACTTAGGTGATTTCTGTAAAGGTACAGTGAATGATATTTCAGAAACGTTTAGAAAAACTGATACCTTTGAAAATTATTAATCTCCCAAATATAAATATCTCACATTTCACACACAGTCCCATTTACAACTTTGTGAAAAAACATGTTTCTCAGAATCCAGCAGATTTAGTTTAAGAAGTTAATATGTTGCAATACATATGTGTAAAATTAAAAATTACTGTATTTGAATATACACAGATTCTCCTAATGGTTTTTTTTTTCCTTATAAGTGAAAAGATGCTTGAATGTTGACAAAAAAAAATCATGTGAGATCAGGCTTCAGTTTGTGGTGCTGTTGGACACTATTGCATAATATGGGGAAGAGATACTTAGCCTACCCTCAATGACATGAATAGACTCCACAAAATAATAGAAACAGCTGTCAGTGTAGCTGATATCTACACCACAAACTGCAGTTTGGAAAAATGACTTTACGGGTTGAATAAAGCCTTTTCATCTTAAACGAAGCATTACAATCCTCACTAAGTTTTATTGCATGGTAACACTGTTTTATAATTTGCTAGTTGTACCTAATAGACGGCAACCTAATGCAGTTAAAGGTGAAAATTGCACATTTATATAATGCATAATGATCCATTAAGAGTAAATCATATAATCTCCATAACTGGTGATCTGCAACTCTATTCCCTTATAAAGAGTAAATGTTTGTGCACTGTATAGGCCAGCCTGCACTGTTAAGAGTAAACACTGAAGCCTGCTATTCTTCGTATTGACGGGAAGGAGGGTTGATGTGCCCTTCTTCCTTATACCGTGCACAGAAGAAGCGAAGCTACTGCTTTTGTGACAATTTGACATATGTTACGGATTGCTAAACCATCAGTGATGTCTGTTTTCAACACAGAAATTAGATACTTGGATAAAAGCATTTATGTGCTACGCTGCTGCACTGTGGACACAGCTGTGCACCTTAGAAAAGTCATATATAAAGCACAGACTCTGAGACTGCGATGAACACACGCTATGTAAAGCATCTGATATTTTTCATATCAACAAAGTTTGACCCAAAAAGTTCAACTTCCGCTCTCTCCGCTCTCAGAATGCTGCATTGTGTCCCCAGTACCTGGGCGGGAAGGATTTTCCGCTGAGCAAAGTGAAAGTATTCGATACTACGTGGCATACACATAGACAATATAAAATACCAAATACCAAACTGTTAGCGCTTTTCTTTCACAGGCGCGTTTGCTGCAAAACTGAAAGAGTCTAAGAATACATATTTACATCTCCTGTTTTCTTCAACGCTTTCGTAACACAGTCCAGTTGTGGTAAATAACCTACAGTCTACGCATATTTCTGTTTGCTGGCTAAACACATGTATGACAACCTAGAACATGGTTAGCTGCAAAATGCATTTAGTCCATGTACTCTTACCTGCCATTGCTCAAATCTTGTATCGCCAAACCGTTTAAACTACAGTCTTTAACATGAACTACACCCTCGGTGGGTGTGCGTAATGTCTACTGGCAGAGATGAACGATAAATAGTTTCCTGTTTTTGGCCTACATTAAATTATCAGTACTGTACTGTGCTTAAATGTGTATTACATGCTGCAAGCTTATGCGGTGGGAGTTTAAAAAGGTCCTGGTGGTGGTCCTACTTTGATGTAGGTTACCTCGATCTTAAAACTGTATTTGAAATCATTAAGGCTATAACACTGAACTCCATAAAGTCGCCTTAGTAATCATGAAGCCTGAGGCCATAAAAAAAATCCTCATGGGCTATAAAGGCGCTCACGTCACTGGACATAAATTACTTTCTAACTTTTACACACTGACTGTAACGATATAATACAAATGTTTCTAAGTTTCATAGTGAAGAAAATAGCAGTTAGAATAAACACACAAGCTTGTTTGTCTTCATTAAAATTTAATTCAGTTAGATAATAAAAATGATCTTATTGCAAACAGATTGTAATGTTTGTAAATTCCGTCCATCAGGTACAAAAATACTGCGCTGAGGCCCCTGGAAGCGAAGTCATTACGGTTTCATTTTCATGGTTATTTGTCTGAGAGCAAAAACGTATAAGACTTCTCTTTTTCTTTTTCTGCTTGTCAAGCTCACCAAATATTCTTACATTTAAACAATGACAGACCCCATGCAAAACACAAGATGGAAAAACCTGAAAGATCGGTTCTTCTGTGACATAATGAGTGATTGGTTCATATGCATGTCCTGTGTGTTTACATAGTCCTCACAAAGTATTTTAAAACTATATAAAAAAAATTGTTAAAACTGGAACTGTGCCAGACATTCCATAACGAAATAGACTGCGTGACCACATCTATGAACTGCTAACTTATTTTTCACCCTGTCAGCCTGCTCTGCTACTCTGAGACAAAAACATCACAGCATTCCTGTCACCCATGACTGTAAGTAAGTGCATAATGTGCATTTGCAATGCATGCAAAGTTAAGGCACTGCATTAGGGGACAAAAAGAAACCAGCCTTTTTTTTTTTTTTACATTGCAGAGAGCAGTGTATCTGTAGATATGACAATTCACTTTGATAATATTGCTTTAAAACTGCATGATGTTAAATGATGAGCATCTTCACTCTTCATTTCTTCGTTTCACAAAGCCTCAGCAATAGGGATGAGTGTTAGTGAGCACCTCTTTTCCTCCTGAGTCCCTGTGGCTGGAAAAAGCAACACAAATCATCAGGTAATAGTTGAAAAATATTTATTTCTCTGCTGCTGATATCCTGTGTTATTTCAAACAATCATATGTAAAGATTAAATGCCAACAATGAATTCTTCCTTATATCAAATAAACCCCAAACAAAACCTGATATATCTTATTTCTGTATTTCAATGTCAAAGTACAACATCAGTTTGTCAAACTACTTCATAAAATGAGGCCTCCTTGTTGCTCATACGTGTTAATCAGCTCCCCTGACATATGCCATCTCACCTGGTTAGACGGGCTGACCAAAGGTCAGACCCAGCTCAGTGTAAAGCATAGGATCTCTAGTTTGAAGGTGACAAATCATCTTCTTGCTGGCTACGTCTCCTTTTTTCTTCACAGTGTCAATGAGACAACGTGCCTTGTCGGCTCGGTTCTTGTTCTCTTCAACTATTGACTCTCTCTCCCCATCATTCAAGATGCGATCCTCCAAAACGTCATCCAGGAGCTGATCAAGAAGTGCTCTGGACACCTTTTCCACAAACTTACGCCTCACCCTCGCCAGCTCCTTTTCTTGAATAAAAGAAAATCACATTTATCAGATTTAGATGATTCGTTACAAACTCACTTCACAACTTAACAAGGCAAAATTAAATAAAACACAACTCACATTTTGACTTCTTAAGGTGATTTGAAGTTCTAAAAAATAGACAATACACTGCATCTCCTATACCTTACACTCGAACACAACATATCTGCCATTTAGAAGGTTCAGGTTCTGCTCATGCTGTCAGAACAGTGTGACTGATTGCATAGAAATACTGTGAGTTGAATTGCAATGTCTTTGTAAAGCTCTGTGTTGGGTTTGCACTAGATTTTACAGGTGTGCCTGATACAGTGGCCACTGACTGTTTGAGATGCAACTAATATTTTAGTTGCAATGCCCTACTGAGGAGATTTTTTAAAAATATTTTCTTTCCAGACAAAGACAAATCATTTAGGACTAATTGTCATTTTTAATCTGTGTTCATATATTCTGCCTCCCCTGGCCTTCATCACACACGTTTTGTGGTTATGTGAATCGACTGTTAAGAAAGCAGAGGGTAGGCTGGGCGTATGGAGACCGAACAGGAAAGTGAAACTACACAGTGACACACGGTGAAAAACGAACAAAAATTAAATTAAAAAGCGAACAATTAACAGTATCAAGCCATTTCACCTAATGCCGTGACATAGATGAGTGTATTTCGTGAATGCGCATCTCTTCTAATACTGAACAGGGCTTTAATGGTTGGAGGATCATCCTTTTCTATTTCGTTACTGCTTCTTTTACACACTCCAGCTGTGCCCGCTTAAAGTCGACTTTCCGTGTTACGTTACGTTTTATTTGATCTTAATTGGCCTCTAGCAACTGGTTAATGACTATGAGAAAAATAAAGTACTCTGTTATCAATCCGATCCGTGTTTATCGCCATAACCATGCAACAACTTTCTTCACGCTTGCTGCTTGTTTGTATTTAATTACAGCTGATTTAAAACTTGAATTACGTTTTTACAGTTCCGTGCAACTTGCTTTAGACCACAAATCGTCTTACCTGCCATTGCTCCAGAACCTCAAATCGCTTAGAATAACGTTCAGTCAGTTGAGAGTATCTGTAGCGTACATAGGCTACCCACGTGCAGTCTGTATGATTACGTAAACTTAAAAATCGTTTGCGCCTCTACATGACACTTTGCGGTACTGTATGTTGGCGCTACGTTGCATTTAGTTGCATCTCTTAGATTCAGAAATATAGCATATGCACTGACCGGCAACTTCATTTGGTAGGCCTACGCCTCGCTGGGTTGGATTCAACAAGGTGCTGAAAGCAGATTTTGGTCCATATTGACATGATAACATCTCTCAGTTGCTGCAGATTTGTCAGCTGTACATCCATGATGCCAAATTCCTGTTCCACCACATCCGAAGATGGGTACACTGTGGTCATAAAGGGATGGACATGGTCAGCAGCAATACTCATATAGGCTGTGGTGTTTAAATGATGCTCAATTGGTACTAAGGGGCCCAAAGTGTGCCAAGAAAATATCCCCCGTATCATTATCCCACCAGCAACAATCTGAACCATTGATACAAGGCAGAATGGATTCATGTTTTAACGTTGTTTATGCCAAATTCTGACCCTACCATCTGAATGTCACAGCAGAAATCAGAGACTCATCAGACCAATCTTCTATTGTCCAAATTTCATGAGCCCGTGGAAATTGTAGCCTCAGTTTCCTGTTCTTAGCTGACAGGAGTGGTCTTCTGCTGCTGTAGCCGATCTGCTTCAAGGTCTGACATGGTGTGCATTCAGAGATGCTCTTCTGCATACCTTGGTTATAACGAGAGGTTATTTTAGTTACTGTTGCCTTCCTATCAGCTTGAAGCAGTCTGGCCATTCTCCTCTGACCTCGGGATCAACAAGACATTTTAACCCAGAGAGCTGCCGCTCACTGGAGATTTTCTCATTTTCAGACCATTCTCTGTAAACCCTAGAGATGGTTTGGAGATGGCTGTATGGGAAAATCCCACTACATCAGCAGTTTCTGAACAACCATGCCATGTTCAAAGTCATTTAAATCACCTTTCTTTCCCATTCTGATGCTCAATTTGAACTTCTCAGGTTGTCTTGGCCTTGCCTACATGCCTAAATACATCGAGTTGCTCCCATGTGATTGGCTGATTAGATATTTGCGTTAACAAGCCGTTAAACAGGTGTACCTAATTAAAAGGCCAGTGAGTGTACTGTAATAGCCAGGTTGTTGTTGTCTTTTTTTGTTGTTGTTTTGCTTTGTTTTGTTTTTCTATAAACAGATAAATCACAATCACATATCGGGCTCCCAAACCCTTTACAGTCTTTATTCAGTGTAGAGACACAATTAATTCGGATTGTAGGGAAACTTACGAGACCGTTCCTCCGTGTAGATAGCGAGACATTTTCACAGTCACTCCTAAACTCCTCTCTGCTGGGGCAAGCACTTAAAGCTTGACCTTGAAATATTTGTATCAAAGAGCTAGTTAGCATATTTTTTTCCATTGTTGTTATAGGCTGTAAACAACTGCTCTGAAGAAAACGGAAACATCTGCTTTGTGTCCAGATGTTAAACGGGGGAATTCCTAAGGGTGGAGTCAGTGACTTCAGCTTCTCCTGGATTATTTCTATCTGCGATGTTTTTTGTTGAAGTGGAACAAAACAGTTCTACAGTAGTTAGTGCTTCACATAGGTATTTCTATATTCTGCTGCCTCAGGCCTTTATGTTGCTCCACCACATTTATTTCACTGCTGCTGTCAGAAGGGAGACCAGAGCCCAGCGAACTAAATGTGGGACAAACGCTGTGTTTGTGTGCCACAAAGTGGGACACGTTAACAATGCTGGGAGGTAGTCAAATATTTTACATTTGAACGCAACTTTTTCAACTCTCTTGCTAAGTAAATACAATAAGAATAAAAGGAAGCTGAAGTATCATGCGAAAGTGTTTATATATTCCCCTATTCTCTGTTATTTCACTGTTATTTCTGCTGCTACTCTGTCTGGTAACAGTCTTTGGGTTTCAATAGGGATGATAGATTGGCGTACCTTATTTGAGCCATATCTGACAATTTTAGCCATTAGCCAATTACGACACACACATACTGTGTTCACACCATATTTTCTCCCGTGCAAAACATACAAAAGTGTTATGGCAGACTCTCTCACACTTTTCATTAATCTTTCCATAATGATAGTGTTCCCAGTAAATGGAAGCAAACATTGGTGATTCCAGTTTTTAAGTCAGGAGCAGTTGATCAGGCAGGTAATTACAATTAGTATCGTACCCTATATTCTCCAAAGTTTTGGAAGAATTGTAGCTCACCAGTTAATGAAACTAAAAACACTGAACCAAATAATATCCTACATTTACTACAGTTTGGCTCCCTTATTCCATAGAGACGGTCACCTGCTTTATAATTAAACAAGTTAAATAATTGTTAGATAAAGGTGAAGTAGTCAGGGCAGTCTTTCTGGATCTTAAACAGGAAAGTAAACTTTCTAAATTAAATTTTAAATCTTATCTTACTAATCATGAACACTCTGTTATTATTAATAAAAATTAAAAAAAACCCATCCCTTTTATCCTTTAAAATGGGTGTTCCACAGGGGTCTGTTCAGCCAGCTCCTCTTCAGCTTGTCCAGCTTGACCTACCACAGTCGTGTCTTGGAGCAGGGTTTCAGATGTATGCAGACGATGTGGTGAATTTATGTGTCAGGTAGAACTACTTTGTCTGTTTCCACTCAGCTATCACATCCCTTCAATAGCAGCATGGTTTGAGAACTCATGTCTCACAATCAAAAAACTAAGAAAACTGTATGAGTTTGCTTTTCTTGCAGGGCTCAGTGCTCAAAAGAAGCCAAAATGTTTAATTTAAAGATTAACGGGTAATCCATAGAACAGGTTTCAGAGGTAAAATATCTCAGCCTTATTTTCTCAAATTTGAGAAACGAGTTAAAAATGTGACAAAGTTTCCCAAACTTACATACATTTAAACTTACTGAAGACAATTTCAGGCTGCAAAACATTTTATGCACTCAGTGATTTTTTTTTTTAAATTTAAATTATTGTGTAATCTCTTGGTCACAAGCACCATTCACAACAATCAAGTCTCTTGAAGATATGTGATTGAGCAATTAAATTTTTGGATAAAAACCCAGTAAGATTGCACAAACAAGTTAAACATGCCAAGTTTTGTTCATTTTATTACATTTGCTAATCTTAAACTAATTTATAAACCTTTAAATGATCAGGTTCCCCAGGTACTCAGTGACCTCATGCTTCCTCTTATAGCTTTGGGTTCAAACAGAGGGCAGAGTTTTAAAGAGGAATTAGTCATACAGTCATGAATAATCTGCTGCTTCTTGTTTTATGGTACTTCAGGGTACTACAGTTTTTACCTTGTGCTGTTCTATCTATTTATATTTTGTCGTGTTTTGAGTTTTGTGGGGGGGTGGGGGGGGGGTGCATTTATTGTATAGATATAGATTTTTTTTCTGTATGTGTTTTTAAAGCCCAACCAAGGACATCGCAAACTAGCTTAGGCTATAAATCCTGTGCGTGTGGCATGGTTCATGAAATATAGCCTGTTTGTCACTATAAAAAGAAACAAACAAACAAATAAATAAACAGACCTCAAAATCCATCATGGACTACCTAAACAGGCAGAAGCTGAGGGTTTAGTCATATCTCTCACAGCACATGCCCTAAACATTTACAAACATCTGTGGGTATAGACCTCAATAGCACCTGCAAGAGGCCCACAACTCTAAAAGCCTTACAAGCTGTGAGTCTTACCAAAGGAGGTCTTACTGACCTCGTACACTTAAATTACATATCAAGTGCTTCATTTTAAACTCTCTGTGGTAGTTTACAGAGGCAAAATTACAAAAACTGGGGTACTGTCCAAGCATTTTCCATCATATTCACTGAATTATGCATAGTTGAGCGACTTTGTGGTGACTTGCAATTATGCCTATTGTGCATAGCAGATGTGCAGCAAAGGGAGGGTGACACATTGACCAGCACTTTACACATAATGATAGACTCTTTTATCTTCACAGCATTTGGATAAAAGCCATACTTTAGAAAAGTGCCACATACTTTTTTATGTTTACCTTTTTACCTCTGGGTGTTCAACATTGGAGAAAGTTGCCCAACCCCCATAAACTATACATCCAGCGGTGACAGGAAATCCCTAAGAGTCATAAAGGACCAAACCTATTCACACAACTGCCTGCTCTCTCTGATGCCCCCCAGTATGGAGATACAGCATCCACATGCCACGCAGCAGCAGATTAAGGAACAGTTTTTCTTTCCACAACTCATAAGAATATTGAATAAACAACACACTTACACACAACAAATATAACCTTTGTGCACGTTTTATGTAGGCCTACAGTATTGCCTTCATATTGCTTTGCATTTTGTCTTTTATATATATTTTTTATCATTTTAAATGCTTCAACTAGTTTTTACATTTATTGTAGGATTTTTTTTTTTTTTTTTTTTTTTTTTTTTTTTAGGAATTTTTTTTTTTTTTTTTTTTTTTTTTAATTCAAGTGAAGTAAAATTTGATTTAAAAAGGCAGCAGTATCAGATGCTCATCTATACAGT
>VUQI01021731.1:0-13003 GCA_015106735.1 Paratilapia polleni
CCTCTACAGAGCACCTGCACCGCATCCCTCATCACCTGCCTGCTCTTAAGGACCAGTTCAAGCACTCCACCTTCGCCAGATTGTCTGCTCATCCGTGCGATAATCAGGCTACCTTTAGATATACCAATAAGTTAGAAATCTTGTTACTCACCTGTGGCTGCCCTGTTTCTCGTTTCAGTTCTCCGTATCCATTCAAGGATAATCTCACCTGTCATTTGCTCCCCGTCTCTGGACCTACTGGATTCACTCCTAAAACCATTCACCTGCCTGTCCTCCCTCCAACGTCTCCTCCAGAAAGTGAACCCCTGGCTCCAATGCATCACCGGATTCCCCCAAGTAAGATTGCTCGTCCTGCCCTCACCCAGTAAGTGGATCTCAGTGGATTCTCTGATTAATCATCTTTCTCTTCTTCCAGTACACACCTGTGACCTGACTCGCCGGCTTCCGAGCTGTGAACTGTTTATTATCCCATTCCAAATAAACTGTAAACTCGGTCAGTACTGTTTCCTGAGTCGTGTGTGAGTCCTGGTATCAAAAGAGGCCTTCTTGGCCTATGACAGGTACAGTTAAAGTCTACCTCATTATAGTTTACAGGACACCTGAACAATTACCTTGGACTGTATATAAAAGATGGATGTAGCCAGGTGAACGCCTACTTTGAAGACTCGGTTTTAGCATTGCAGCCACTGATATTTACTTTTCTGGAGCCAGAAGTGACCATATATGGATGAGAGGTGGGAGTGCTAAGTTGGCAGCTAAAGCTAGCTAGCTTGGTTAGCAGTCATTTCTATAGACAGAGATACCTGTGAATTAGTGCTAAGTAACATACAAACAAAATACTACTTTCACTCACAAGAACTGGAGCACAAACCTCTACATGGGCTATTGTCACATTTAAATGCATGGCAATCTATAGTATTTGTCAAATAATTGCAATAAAGGCTGCCATTTGGCATCTACCTGTCAGTCAAAGCAGCCATGCCCCTAAAAATGCATGACTTTAAGCCTTACAGCTGTTATGGAAGGAGAATTTTAATTATAGAGACCAAAACTATTGTTTCGACCAGATTGTAAGTATGTTTTTTCTGCTCTATATTTGGCTATTTAAACATAAGAGTCAATGAGCTTTTGGAGCCTCCTCAAAAATCCACACTTTTGCTTTGGCTTAATGTTTTCTTTTAGCCCTGGAGGCATGGCAGTTACACCAACATTGTAGTAAGTGTTTTCAGTCAGCAATAACAGAGGAGCTTTAACATAGATTGTGGAATGCATTGTATTTGATAGTTAAAAGCAGCTCACTGAAACATTACATATTATATCTGTAATAGACAAAAACAAAAACAGCATGGTAGGAATGAATCACAAAATATATACATTTCTACAGTGCTGTACTGTAGAAAGAGGCACACATTTAGTCTCAATAGCAGTGCTACTGTAGAACATCAGCAACAGTCAAAGCATCAAGTATACGTTTCAGATTAAATGTATGTAGCAAGATTTGACCTATTGAATGTACTTTGAGTCCAGAGCTGAGCATGGATTTAAGATTTTTGTAGATGAGCATATAGGAAATTGAATAAATTCAAACCAGCTAAAAGAAACACGTGGTTTCATACAGCAAAAAAAGGATAAATGCAGATCCATACAATATAAAAGCTGCACATTTCAATTTCCTTAAAAAGAGTTTTGGCCAATACAAATAAAACTGTGACCCAAAAATCTCAGCATGGTATAAAAATTGTAAGAAAACTAAAAAAAAAACTTAACAAGTACCATATATTCAGTATACAAGATGTACATAACAGACTTGACAAAGGTAGGACATTTTCTGGGGTTATATCTGTTTAACGGTTATATAAATTATAGAGGCACTACTAACTACCAAGAAATTCTTTAGTTAGTCCACACACTGGCATGTCCAAATGAGGTGTGGCTGGTATTTCTCTGATAAAAGGTGCAGGACCCTGACATTTGTGTTCTTTAACCTGATGTAACAGTGAAAGCACTTGATTTTTAGAGAGTGCCTGGCACAAAGGTTAAAAAAAAAAAATGAGAGGAAAGGCAGGAGAAAAAGTGAGCATTTTTGACTGGCTCTTCACAAGACACAGTCGATAAACAGGGGAGGTCAGGTGGCAGGATTCCCATCACTGCCTGGGAGTAATGATATCTTCATAGTGGCACAGATGGGGTTGATGAAACTGATGTTCCATTGTGATTGGTCAGTACCTGAGGAGAACAGAGAACATGTTTACTCTTATTCAACATGAAGAGATGTTCTAAATACCCACTTTCAGTTTTGCAACAATAAACAGCACTGTGCAAAGGTTTTGAGCCACCCCTCTGTTCTTTATATTTTGTTTCCAAGGAGCCAGACTTTCTTGCAATTCTTTAAAGTGGTCTTGAGCAATAGTTCTCCAGGCTTTCTGAAGGTCTTTCAAAATTTTTCTTTGGACATTGGCTGCCTTTTCACTCATTTTCAGTCCAGTCCTTGTACCTGACCATTTTTAGAGGAATGTTTTTGTTTGTTTGTTTGTTTGTTTGTTAAGCCACTTAACACTGACCTATGAATCATTCAAGCATAAAAAAGGCACCTAAGTCGACAGATGAACCAGTGTTATATCTACACATAACAGGCAACTTGGCAAAGATCCAGTTTTAAATTGTATCTTTAGGCACTTTGTTACTACCAGTCTGTGGCAAAAACTCATACTTTGTTTCTATTTCTTTATTTGAATCTATGAAAAATGCCAAAGCATAAAATAGCATTTTTGCACCAACAAGATGATTCCCAAAGAGCTATTAGCTGAAAACTTGGCATATCTCGGCATGGTTTGCATTGTGTCTTTAAAAACTTTGGAGGATAAAAGAAGAAGTGTCAGGCCTAAAAAACTATCTACAGCAGATGAACAGTATGTGTAATGTCCTTTAGAAATAGGAAAGAAATCCAGCAAAGACCTGACACAGGACCCAACAGATGCATCTGGACCTTCAGTTGATCCATCTACTGTTCACTGAAGCCTCATCAGAAATGGTCTCAGTGGAAGGGTGGCTGTCAAGAAGCAATTCTTAAGGAAGGGAAACAGGGAGAAAAGGCTGAGGTATGCCAAATTACACAAGAACTGGACTGAAAATCAGTGGCAACAAGTCTTATGAAGTGATGAATCCAAATCTGTAAAACACAGTGGAGGCTCTGTCATGGTTTGGGGCTGCATTTCAGCCAGTGGCGTTGGGGATGTTGTCAAAAATGATGGAATTATGAATGCAGAAATGTGCCATGAGATTTTGATCCACCATGCAGTACCATCTGGAAAGAGTCTGATTGGCAACAGGTTCACTTTTCAGCATGACAATAATCCCAAACATACTGCCAATGTAGTAAAAGCATACCTAGACAGAAAAACACACAATGGAACACTATCAGTCATGGATTGGCCTCCTCAGAGCCCAGACCTGAACATTATTGAAGCAGTGTGGGATCATCGTGACAGAGAACAGAACAAAAGGCAGCCAACATCCAAAGAAGAGCTTTGAATGTCCTTCAAGAAACCTGGAGAACTATTCCTGAGGACTACTTAAAGAAATTACAAGAAAGCTTGGCTAAGAGCGTTCAGGCTGTGTTGAAGAATAAAGGTGGTCATACCAAATATTGACCTTCAAACTCATTAGAATTGCACAGACTCTGTTCTTGCCTTACATACATGTATATCTCCATGTATGTTTGCATGTTTCAGTAAATCACTGCACCTATTTCCCATTTTTCTAACAAAATAGAAAGAAATGAGGGGTGGCTTGAGACTTTTACACAGTACTGTAGAGCTGCATAATTTAAAACAATTTCACATAAATAAGTGTGTACTTTTTTATATAATCCAGGAGCCCTACATCCTAAACATGCAAATGTAAATGCATAACATTCACTGTGTGTTTGAATTTAATGCATCTGAAATTAACATGCTTCTATTTCCCACCTTTTCACATATTTCATTCAGCACTGCTTACATGATATACAGTATGTGCTAACATTTCTAACGGCAAATCACTGAAAGTGGGACAGATTGAACACTGAATGGAGAGTTAATGCAAATGGAGTACTTGTGATTAAGTGAGGATTTTAAAAAATGGCAGGAATGAAAGCCCTTTTGAAGGGGATGAGAAGGAAGGGCGCAAGGGGTGTTGAAGCAGCAGGACTCCTCTACAGAGCTGCACAGTTATGAGTGATAAAGGTACACACATATGAACTGAAAGAGGGGGGATGATTTCAGTGATTAGAATCGGGTTGAGAAAATCACATGTAAAATACCGTGCCATTGAAAACCACTTTTACTCTGTAACAGGAGCGGCTGGATTGTCTTTCTGCTCAGAGGGAATGGCTAGGTAGTTTGTCCTGTGGGCAGATTGGTAGAAAAACAGAGGAGTGTCTAAGACTCTGGTGCTATGGCCCTCTCTAGCACCATAAACCACAGCTAGTTAAAGTTCATGACAGAGCAACAGTACTTAATTTACATTTTATTTAGTGAAGAGTGAAAATCTGCCTCTAATTCATAGAAATACACCCACACCGGGAATGATGAAAACCACCACTGTAATGTGAGCAGTGGATAAAGACTGTATGATATGCACACAAGGAAGATTTGACATCCTAATTCAGTATTTAATAGCAAACTTTCAGCTTGTTAACAAAACAGTACCTTCACTGAATATACTCCCAATTGAAAAGAGCTACACTGAAAGTGTGTAGATGAAGAACACTTTATACAAGTGAAAAGAGTTTTGCAACTGTAAGCAAGTTTCAGAAATAGCCTAATTTAACTCTTTGACAGATCACATCCTTGCCTCCTATCTTCTCCTTCAGGGACATGACTAATATGTTCTGAACCACTAATGCATCACAAAATGTAATCTCAAAATGCTCTATTTGTGGTATATGCTGCATTCATTAAGTCTGGGTAGGAAGCCGACCACAAAATGGCCTCTTTGAGTGGGTGGACCTTCTGATTGTGGGATGTGTTGTCACAGGGGTCAACAATGGCTAATTGTCAAAGCTCATTAACTCTTTCAGCTACAGGGACTGATAAGGTTTACAGTATTACATACAGTGTAAAAAAAGAAAAAAAATATCAAGGCATGATCCAATAACTTTTTGCACTTGACTGTTGTTGCTGACCTTACTAAGATTTACACGTTTAGACAAGAGTTTTAGCAAGTGGAATTTTCTTGTTCACCTAATTTCAATATTCCTGTGAGGTTAACAATAAAATTCCAGCTACAATGGCATGCATTTCTACCTTTAAAAAAAACAATTCTAGCCTCAGTAACATAAAATTTTCCCTTTACAACTTTCAGCTGCTCCCTTATTTCTCATGGGTTCACCACAGCGGATGGAACCACACATCTGGTTTGTGCTAACCCCTACACTATGGAAACACATAATATTTTAGCTAATTTTCAGTTGCGTCCTTTTCATTTCATTTAATTCCTTAAATACAGTTATAGCAACATAAATATCCTTGATTTGTAAAGGCAAAGTTGAATGTATTTCCATAGTGTAGGGGTTAGCATGTTGGCCTAACACACGAAAGGTCCCCAATTCACAACTAGGAGGAGACACAAACCCAGCCTCGTGTGGGGATGGCACAAACTAGTGTACTACCCCTGCTGGTCCCAAGCCGAGATAATTGGGGGTTGCGTCAGGAAGGGTTTCCAGTGTAAAATCTGTGCCAAATCAAATATGCGGTCCATCCGGTGGGGCGACCCCATGGGAAATAAAATGAGCAGCTGAAAGTTGTAAAGACAAGTGTTATGCTGCTTAAGATAGAATACTTTTGTTTAATCTACAAGAAATTCTGTATTTTTTGAAGGTAGAAACTGATGCTAGAATTTTACTGTTAACCTCACAGGAATATTGTAATTAGATGAACAAGAAAATTCAAGTTGCCAAAATTGTTGTCTAAATGTGTAAATCTTAGTAAACTCGACAGCTCTTGAATCATTTTGCATTGATATTTTGAGTTTTCTCATCGTTTTCTTTTTTACAGTGCATTTGATCATTTGATGTTTACCTTAATATGCAATCATCTGTCGAACTGTGTATGGGTCATTAAACTTTACCTAGATGCTGAGGGCAAACATAGATTGTAATACCTACTTATCTACCTAGTAAAAATGTAAGTCAGCTACCTGCAAGTGCTTGAATGATTCAAAACCTTAGAAATCACATTATATTACAAAACAATGCTGATTATGATTTTTTTCAGAGCCCCTGGAAACATCTTTAACTAAACTATCAACATAATGTTCATTAGCTACAACAGAAAACAACTAAAAAACAAAACAACATTTGCACAATTTTCTATTGATTTATATATCGCCTAATATATTTTCTTCTGCAACTTTCCAGAGGAAGCTCTGTAATTCGGTGCTAAAAATAGAAACCAAAATTACTGGCTTATAATGCAGTAATTTTTAACTTGTGCTTCATTACATTTGCCACCACACAAATGAGAGATAGTACAGGACTGTTTTACAAACTGCTGGAGGACTAGTTTGAAAATAGAGTGAAAATTACTGTGTTTAATTAGGCCACTTCCAATAAATCTCAATTACTTGCTAATGTAAGAGTAGAGGAACAAGGCAATTAATAACTATTTAGAAGAATTCTTCCCAGAGTTATTACAAAATACAGATCTTTAAACTAAAATATTTTACTATTTATTATATTGTAGTTTGTCTAAAGCCTGGATATTTAGTCTTGTGAAAGTTCAGTAATGTTGTGCATATTGTGCAGTGTGTGGACTCAATGTGTCACTGAAGGAGACAGATTTGTAGTCAGCAGTAACTGTTTGCAAAATAAAAATAACTGGATCAGCACATGTGTGATTACTCTCGTCAGGACATAAAGTGCCTGTACAAAAGTTGCGACTGTGGGTCGACGAGGTTAGCCAACACCACTGAAATCCTGTGGGAGCTGACTAGAAAGGTGCATTTGGGTCTTTGACATTACTGACAAGGCGATGCAAAACGTCAGTCACTGATGGAGCTGAAAATCCATCACGGATGTAAAAACGTTATTTAGAAAGAAGAGCAGTCAGCAGTCTAGGTTAAAAAGACAGATTAGTGTTGCAGGAGGGTTACAAACTGATGGCGTGTTAACTCAATTATCTTTCTCTCTGTCTGTTTGCCTCCCTGCCTCATTCCTTTTCTCTCTGTCCCTTTCTCCCCTGATTGACTCCTAAATCTCATTTCTCTATCCCTTAGATTTTTTTATATTATAAATTACAGTTATGTAATAATCAGAAATTTTATGCAAATAAACACTTTCACTTGTTTGTCCATATACCTTCTTGGTGACTTCTGACCTTTTGAATTAATATGAACACATTGCCTTAACCGGGTTTTTGAATCACAGCACATAAATATCTGAATATGTGACATCAGGTTTATGTTCAGGACAGACGCTGTTTAAATTTACTGTCCAGTCGCATCCCTGCTCACATTTATCTGTCTGTGCATCTGGTACATTTAGCTGTGTGAGACTCACGCTGTGTCCTGCGCCTGCTCATCAGACTTGGAGATCTTCCTGTAGCAGTAGACCATTTCTACCAGCAGCCAGAAGGTCAAGAACACCAGCAACACATACATCATGATCTCAGAGTAGATTGCTGTGGTGTCGTCACTGGCTGTGGAGCACAAACAGCAGCAAGGTACATGTATTATTCAGTATGCATGCTTCCTTGGAATACTGTGAGTAGAAAAGAGCAGAGGAGACCTTATCACAAGCTTAAGAATGTATGCTGAGCTTGTTCAACACTGCTGACCCACCATCCTTGTCATTCATAATATTAATACTTTTCTGTCATTTCACTGAAGAACAAATACAACTAAATTATATAATCAAAATCATTGAGCATCCTGTTTGTGTATGGACTTAAACAATGATGCAGAAACTACTGTATGCTGCATACATAATATTATGGCCACACCTGTAGTATAATGAAAGAAGATCCTAAGGAGTTAAAGGTGCCCAGTGGAGATTTCTCTAGTTTATCTTTATGCAAAATGTTTCCTAACAGCATGCATTGTATATATCCTTGTGATCTAATACAACAGGCATTTTGAGTGCATTTTGTGTCTTGTGAAACATTTACAGAGCTTATCTTGTGCTTACATGTGTGTATGCACATCTTTTATTGCAAATTCAATGGAAACCCAGTAATAAAAACACAACATCTCCACAGGGTACCTTTAAGTATGAAATAAGATGGATATGCAATGTCACAGAGGTTCTCAGAGCATGAAACACGTTCTTACTTTAGAGTCTGTCATAAAAAATAATTGCATGCCTTTTTTAACTCTAGAACAGTTTTTGCTCATTGTAAACAACCCTCCTCTGCTTATTAGCCCTTCTAACATGCTTCCTGAGTAAGTAATGAAGTATAAAATATCCGGTCCTTGTTTTGTGCAAAAATATATTCTAAATATTACATACTGTATATATACTCAGAAGAGCCACAACATTAAAACCACTGGCAGCTCTCTACTGGGAAACTTTGAGTCCTGCATGTCATGTGTATGTACTAATGTACACATTGCTGCAGAACAAACACATACCCCCATGGCAAGTGGGGCTTTTACAACAGTACAATGCCACACCACAAAACTGCTCAGAAACAGCTCGAACACAAGAAAGAGCCCAAGGCATTCCCTCCAAACTCCCAGCACCTCAACCAAATTAAGTATGCACCACAACAAGCCCCATCTATGGAGGCACCACCCTGCAACCCACAGGTCCAAAAGGATCTGCTATTACTTCCTTTAGTGCCAGACAGTACAAGACACACTCAGAGCAGGCCTACAAAACACCTGACAGGTGGTTTTAATTTTCTGGCTTATCAGACATTTTTTTAATAAGATGACTCAGTAGTCCAGTCAGTGAAATCAAGTTAATATCTTGTCAGTCTCAGTCTGTTAATACAGAGTTTCCTGTTTGTGTTTCCATAGACAATGCTTTCTCATTGAGCTGCGGTGGAAGAAACCTCAAACAAAAAGAACTAATTGTTGACATTATAAAATTATCCTTAATCAATCAATACCCAGTAAGAACAAGAAGGGGGATTACAAGCAAGCAAAAGCTGTTTCAAAGTGCACCTGTCAATTGTTAGAAAAAGTTTTCCTTTTATTATCTTTCGTGTTTTCATAATGAGTGACTGTGAACCACTGTGCCAATGTGTGTATACCAAATTCCAGAAAGCCTGCTGACCAGACAACTGACAGCTTTTTCTGATTTGATTCAGAAGCCCCTGCAAAAGGAGGCTGTTAGTGAAATATAATCCCTTAGATGGGAAAGCACAGATATGTCGGCCATGAAGTAATCCATTCTACAACTATGGATGTCATTACTGTGACATTAATATAACCATGCTCCAATGTACAGTGCACTAGCTGCAGGCTTTGTGAAATATGATACCACTGTTGTGTGAAGTATGAAGGACAGGCTGTGGATACAGTAAAAACAATCTAACTTTACTATATTTTGCACTCTTCATTTTATGGATACAATCTCTCTGACTCAGACTAGCCTATCTTCTGATAGCTCACAATAAATTATGTACAAACATATATAGAAAATGTAAAGTTAAAGAAATGGGGAGAGTTAAGTAATTTCAAATATACATGGTGTATATTCGATTAAGGTGGAACATGACACATTCAGCAAGCCAAGCATTCAGGAAGCAGAATACATTACCCCTTATAACAGATAGCAAAGTAGCTGGTTTGAATTAACACCTTCACTGACAACAGAAGAAAGCTTTGATGGACAATAAAGGCAGACAAAACAAAACACACAATTATTCCTCTTAAATCAGTACAGTCACAACAAACGGGAAAAAAGGAAAGTGGTGCTGTTAGTGGAAGACTGCCTTCACACTCATGCCTCACTTAGGCAAAAACAGTTGGAAATATATAATAAATTTAAAAAATATATACTTATGGTGGTTTGTACAACATATGTATCACAGAGAGAGAGAGCACTTAGCACACAGAAGTCAACATACTACACAGAGTAACTAGTGTTTCTCTTGTCTCAGTGTTAAAATGTGCAATTCTACAGGTGTCCTGCATCTGCAAAGCAAACTGTTTTGATTAAGTCAGTTCTGAGAATACTGATTAACGTGAAATCAGCTCTGCTAATATTAAAGCACGTGGGGAAAATGTGCTGTACACAGACTAATGCTGGGTAGATATCTGGGAGAGTTTTCATCACAACCAACTCAGGAGACACTGCTGGACCACTACTAGCTTTTTAGCTTCCACTTATATTTGACTTTTATTTTATGTTACTGATATGGAAAAAACAAGTTTGATACACTTGAGCACAGGAGGATAACGTGCAAGACATTTACACTTAGCATACCTTTCTCTTTTACAGTCAGTGTGAAATTCTTCTCATCTTTGAAGCTGGGAGCGTAGAGGCCAAACTCAAACTCACGACGAATGTGGCACTCATACAAACCACTGTCATTATAGGTGACATTACGGATTTCAATGGAGACCTCTTGCAAGTCCTGGCTCCCATTCCAGTTTAGACGGTCCTTGAATGGTCCACCCATCTCTATAGCATTGGAATTCTCATATTTGTATATCTAGAAGAGAGAAAAAGCATCCAAACATGAATTAAATATGCATACAGTGTGAGGACAAATACAACATGCCAGATCATACGCAATAATGTAGAAGCAACTTACAAGATATTTTTTGGTTTGGTTTTGTTCTGCAAACTCTTTTGGGGTATAATACCATTCTACATATGTCTTTGCTTTGACTTCCTCCCTCTTCATACAGGAGATGCAGGTCAACTTCTGGGTTTTTCCCACAATTGCTTCTGTCTCCGATTGGACATCGACACATACTGGCCTGCTCAGGTGGACTTGAGAAGCATGGAAAGGTTACACAGATTTAGTTTAGAATGTAACTGTAAAAATCTTTCTCCATTCAACATGTGTATATATATATATATACACACACACACACACACACAAAATTGTTTACATGCAGAGTTTGACACAAGAAAAAAAGTGGAAACATTTTAATAATAATTCAAATGAAAATAATTAAAATGTAATTAATAAAAATAATCTGGTCCTTAGTAGGTCTTACAATTAGATAAATACAACCTCAGATAAACTACAAAACATGACATATTACACTGTGCCATTATTTCTTTGACAAAAACGAATCCAAAATACAGAATCAGTGTGTGAAAAATTAAGCACACCTTTACTGCTTCCACAGGAATTAAGAGGGTAAGTAGCAGTCAGGTGCTGCTAATCAAATGCACTTGATTAACTGATCATCAGCAAGTGTGAGCACCTCTATAAAAGCAGATTTTTATGCAGTTTGCTGGTCTGACATCAGCAATGTCAAAATCTTAAAGGACGCAATTGTTCCTGCCCATCAATCTAGGAAAGGTTATAAGGCCAGTTCCAAACAATTTGATGTCCACTTTTAGCAGCAATAACTTGATGTTATTGCTGCTAAAAGTGGCTCTGCAGTGAGAGTCATTACTCACAAGTGGAAAACATTCAAGACAGCTGCCAATCATTCCAGGAGTGGACGTCCCAGCAAATTCACCCCAAGGTCAGACAATGCTCAGAGAAACTGCAAAAAACCCAAGAGCTACATCTCAGACTCTACAGGCCTCAGTTAGCATGTTAAATGTTAAAGTTCATGACAGTACAATTAGAAAAAGACTGAACAAGTATGGCTTGTTTGGAAGGGCTGCCAGGAGAAAGCCTCTTTGATGTTTGGTCATAAGCGCCACCTTTGGTGTAAACCAAACACAGCATGTCAGCACAAACACCTTATACCAACTGTCAAGAACAGTGGTGGGGGGGCTGATGATTTGGGTTTTTTTAAGCCACAGGACCTGGGCACCTTGTGGTCACTGAGTCGACCATGAACTCTTCTGTATACCAAAGTATTCTAGAGTCAAATGTGAGGCCATCTGGGTGACAGCTAAAAATTGGCCAAAACAATATCCTGCAACAGGACAATGATCCCAAGCACAGCAGCTAATCTACAACAGAATGGCTGAAAAAGAAAAGAATCAAAGTGTTGCAACGGTCCAGTCAAAGTCCAGACCTCAACCCAATCGAAATTCTGTGGCAGGACCTTAATAGACCTGTGCATAAACAAATGCCTGCAGACCTCAATGAACTGAAGCAAGATTGTAAAGAAGAGTGGGCCAAAATTCTTCCACAACGATGTGAGAGACTGATAAAGTCATACAGAAAATTATTACTTCAAGTTATTGCTGCTAAAGATGGTTCTACAAGCTATTGAATCATGGGGTGTACTTAGTTTTTCACACACTGCTTCTTCATTTTGGCTTATTTTTTGTTAAATAAATAATGACATGGTATAATATGTCATGTGTTGTTGTTCATTTCAGGTTGTATTTACCTCATTTTAAGACCTGGTAAGAACTAGATCCTTTTTCATTATGTCCTGATATGTAAAGCCTTAGAATTAACAGAGGACACTGTTTCTTTTTACCATGACTGTAAAAAATGCTGTGGCAACTTAAAACCACCAAACACTAAGAATGGGCTTTCCAATGGAGTGTGGAAAATTATCTTAACGTTTTAAAACAAACCAAGTACTTACATATTCGGATTTCGTGCGAACAAGACCAAAGTATTCTAGCTCTAGCTCTCTCTCTCTCTCTCTCATATATATATATATATATATATATATATATATATATATATACATACACAGTTCAGAAAGTATTCAGACCCCCTTCACTTTTTTCAATTTTATGTTGCAGCCTAATGCTACAATCGTTGAAATTCTTTTTCTTTTTCTCATTAATCTATGCTGAGTACCCCATAATGACAAACTGAAAGTGTAATTTTAGGATTTTTTGTAAATTTATTTTTAAAAAAAAAACCTAAAATATCACGTTTACATAAGTATTCAGACTTTTTGCAAAAAACACTTGAAA
>VUQI01021732.1:3960-33343 GCA_015106735.1 Paratilapia polleni
TCTGTAAAAAAATTTTTTTTTTTTTTTTTTGCTTTCATTTAAAAAAAACAAAAACAAAAAGTCTCATCCACAAGAGCACTGGTGCGAAAATTATCTCTGTCCACGTGAAAGTGCAAAAAGCTATATCAAGCGCTGTCAAGAGCATGCCAGAGCAACAGTTTGCAATATAACGCCAACCGTATAGATCAGATCCCCTGGCCAATCAGAGGCCTATGGGAAAAAATAACAAATGGTAAATTGACTGGTACTTATATAGCAATTTTCTACTTTAATTGAGCACTCAAAATGCTTTTTACTACAAGCCTCATTCACCCAATCACACACACAATCATACAGTGTTTTTTTATTCTATGGATAAGCACCTTGTCTCACATTCATGCATACATTCACACTCCAGTGTGTTTGGATTTGGGGCAGGCTGGGTTTTTTCTGTGTTCTCTCTCTCGTCGCTCTCAGGTGGAGTTGTATCTCATGGATACCACCCACGGGCGGAGTTGTGGTTCCCGGGCTTGCATTCACACACCTTCAGCTGATCTGGTCATCAGGGCCGTGTGCTTAAGGACCAGCTGTGGCAGTGATTCTCTGCCAGATCATTGGTCCACAATGGTGGTAAATTGGCCTTCTATGTTTGCTGATGTTTTGCTTGTTAATTCCTGTTTCTTGTCTGCCTCTCAGTAACCTGCCTGGAGTTCTCATTTTGCTGGCAAAGGCTCTTACCTGTCTTCCATTCTGGATTTCAAGACCCACAGCTGGACACTTGCTACACTTAAGCTCATTTCCTGTGGAAATAAGGACTTCCCTGAAACTCACCTGCCTGCCCACTCTCCACTGAGCCAGCTGTTGTTTCTGGGTACCAGCCTGCTCACCAACAGTTCTGCTCCCAGCTTCTTGTCCTCTGCTCCCAAGTTAGAGCTCACAAACAAATCGCTTTGAGTCACTGCTTCCTCCATAGCTGAGCTGTTTAACACTACTTCTTCCTCTCTGCAGACCCTCCCTGAGTCCCCCAGTTGCATTATGCTCTTGCACAATAATTCACCTGCCTATTATTGCCTTTGAGCAGTTATAAATAAACATTTTAAACTGAGTCAGTTGTCTGAGTCTGCTCTGGGTCCTACTATAGCCTAAACATGACACAATGAACCCATCAGGGGCAACTTGGGGTTCAGTATTTTGCCCAAGGATACTTTGACATGCAGACTGAAAGAGTTGGATCAAACCACTGACCTTCTAATTGGTAGATGACCCACTCTACATCCAGAGCCAAATGTGCAAAAAAAGGAGATAAAGGTGCACATCTTTCACTTTGCAAGACAAAATTTTTTATTTTATTTTTTTTCCTGTTGTCCACATAAAGGCACAAAAAGCCCTGCTTTCATTGACCTGAAACACAGTTCATGTGTGGACAAATGGCCAAAATACCTGTGCGTGTGGACAGGGTCTTATATAAAGTGCCACATTGTTACTCCCTACATACCACTGTTAGCCTTTATGCATTTTAACTGTATCTATTTGATACAATAAAACGGATTAAGAATTGCCCACTATAATAACTGCAGTGCCCTTAAAAGCAGGTGACCTGCATTTTAATTAAACAGAAAAAAAGAGTTGGTCGGCATGATCTTCAGCGGCAGCCGAAGCTCAAGGACAGAGGGAAAAATTAAAAGCACCTGGAGAAAATCCAAAGAATAACAGGCTGCCAGCACTGAGGTGGTGGAACATTAAAATCAGTACCCAACACTAACATTATTTTTCATTTGCACCATGTCAGAGGGAGGAAAGTGAACCAAACAGGAAATAAACCTTCTGCGGGAGGATTTAATCTTTGCTCTGTGCTTTTTTTTTTTTTTTTTTGCTGACATTTTATTATGTTGGAACACTGTCTACAGTCAGTTGCAGCTTTTAAATGTTTTTTTTTGGTTTTTTTTGTAAACTTGCAATATTGGATTAGACTATATAAATTTTTTCCAAATAGGTATTACTCATGCAAGTGAGTGCATCTCAACGGCCCCCTTTCTCTCTCTCTGGGTATGTGTGTGCATATGTTTCCCTGTTTGTGTGGCACTGCTCCAGTTCCCACTGGATTCTGGCTGGCACACCTGACACTCATTGACTAATCAACCCCTGCTGTTTATCTACCTCGGCTCATCCACACACTCCACTATATTATATCATCGGCAACAGTAATACAAACACTGAGGCTCTGTATTTAGTTCTCCAGTTGTTTCCTTGTGCTGTACCAGCCTGCAGCTCTTTGTTCAGCCTGCCAACTCCTTGTCAACTAAACCTGCCTACACACACTCCCTGGCTTCTCCAGAAAACCATCAACTCCCCACTTGGACCCACATATCTTGGACTCAGCTCTGTTCTTCACCTTTCTTAAACACAGCCCTGCCTTGCAATCAAGTCCAAGTTTTTTAGTCTAAACTTGACAGACACTCTGACCACTTTTTTAAATTTCAAAATATGTGATAATATCTGTAATTTCTTTCTTGTCAATATTTGCTTTGTTACTGACATCTCTGTTGTAACAAGTAATGCTTCCAGTGCACTGTGCCATTCCTGAATTATTGGGATTTCAAAAACTATACCTAATTTAATGTACCAGTATACCACATGTGCTCCACACTTAGCAAAGGACACCTGAAAGTTGCATCAGATTAAAATTCAGGCAGCATAGTGTCAAGTCTTGCCATCTAGCCCATCACTGTGATTCAATCTGGCCCAGCACTGAGAACATAAATAATCTGCCCACAGAGAGCCTGTGCAGACATCACTGGATAGCTCCCTGCCAAAAAGACTGTGTGCTTTTTACAGCTCTCCCACCCTGCAGGCAGAGTGCAGAAAATATGCTGTGGGGAGGTCCAAGAGAGGAGCTGGAACGACCAGCGCTAGTGACTCATACCCACCGCTCCATCTACCTGTCAGGACTGTGCGTGAATGTAAATGGTGCACAGAGCATACAACGGAGGAACTGCAGATAAACCACATTTTCTGAGAATGACCACAGTAGTGTAGGCTATCTCTGCATGGAAATACTGTGGTGTGTTTATATCAGCAGTGTTTACATCACCTACCTCTCCATTCAGGAAGCAGTAAAGGACTGCGACCACAAAGCCCTAAAAGGAAGGAAAAACACTGATAAGAGAGCAGTAACAGAGGATATAATGGTGAAATTTCTCTTTTATCTTGTGTTATCAACTATTTAATTTACAATTTTTCTCAATTATAACACATTTTTAAAGTTCTCAGCACTGAAGATGCTTTTCCCAGTAACAAATAAATGACCACCAAAATTACAAGTTTCTTGGACCAAACCAAGTTGGTCAAAATGTTCAATCATTTTTAGGGTCTTTACCCTAAAATATAAAGTGCCTTGAGGCGACTGTTGTTGTGATTTGGCGCTATATAAATAAAATTGAATTGAATTGAATTGAATTGAATTTTCCTAATCTTCTAAAACAGTCTAGTCCTCCATGTTTTTACAAAATTGAATGTACACTGTACTTAACTGCTATTATTATTCAAGGTTTTCAAGAACACATGATTTTCTATTAAATTTTGAAAAGAAATATAATGTGATGGAAAAAAAATTTTTTTCACTGGACTTCCTCTTGCTCGCTTTGGCCACCAATTATCATGCACCTCATGCTTAATGCTCTCCTTTTCATTGTAAGAAGGGAAAAACCATCATGTAAGTCACAACCATTCTCTACACTTTATTGCATCTTCCTATATTAAGTTGTCTTTCCCTTGCTACACTGCCATACATCCTTACTCCTCTTCCTCTTCGAAAGCCAGGCTGATTCCTCTGTATAATGTGTATTCGAGTGGGCTCTTCCATGTTTACAAACTGTTGATACTTTGGTATGCTCAAGCTCTATAAAAAGTTTTATGGCACTCATACTCATGGCCCTCACCTGTAAGCTAACTGGACGGTATGTGACATTGGCTGATCTAAGTTGCAAGACACTCCACACTCCTTAGTTATGTTTGAGGTTCACCTGGTAATGAATTTATCCCTTTATCCACAACTTTACAGCTAGCATGTATCAATGCAATTTCTAAAAATGTGGGCTCATCAGATTTGGACAATTACTTGGAACAGCTTACACAGTGGAATATTGCTAACGTACACTCACTGGGCACTTCATTAGTTACACCTGTTGAACTGCTTGTTAACACAAATATCTAATCAGCCAATCCACTGGCAGCAACTCAATGCATTTAGGTATGTAGAAAAGGTCAAGATGACCTGCTGAAGTTCAAACTGAGTATCAGAATGGGGGAGAAAGGTGATTTAAGTGGCTTTGAACGTGGCATGGTTGTTGGTGCCAGACAGGCTGGTCTGAGTGTTTCAGAAACTGCTGATCTGCTGGGATTTTCCTGCACAATCATCTCTAGGGTTTACAGAGAATGGTCTGAAAAAGAGAAAATATCCAGTGAGCAGCAGTTCTCTGGGTAAAAATGCCTTGTTGATGCCAGAGGTCAGAGGAGAATGGCCAGACTGCTTCAAGTTGGTAGGAAGACAAAGGTAACTCAAACATCCATTTGAACCTTGAAGCAGATGGGCTACAGAAGCAGAAGACCACACGGGAGGCTACAATTCACACAGACTCACAGAAAATTGGACAACAGAAGACTGGAAAAATGTTTCCTGGTCTGATTTGTCTCCGTTTCTGCTGCAGCATTCAGGATCAGAATTTGGCATAAACAACATGAAAGCATGGATCCATCCTGCCTTGTAGGTGGTGTAATGGTGTGGGGGATATTTTCTTGGCACACTTTGGGCCCCTTAGTACCAACTGAAATTTGTTTCAGTTGGTACTAACACCATAACCTACCTGAGTATTGTTGCTGACCATGTCCATCCCTTTATGGCCACAGTGTACCCATCTGCTGATGGTTGCTTCCAGCAGGATATTGCACCATGTCACAAAGATCAAATCATCTCAAACTGGTTTCTTGAACATGACATTGAGTTCACGGTACTCAAACGACCTCCACAGTCACCAGATCTCAATCCAATAGAGCACATTTGGGATGTGGTGGAATGGGAGACTTGGCTCATTGATGTGCAGTCGACAGATCTGCAGCAACTGTGTGATGCTATCATGTCAATATGGACCAAAGTCTCTGAAGAATGTTTCCAGCATCTTGTTGAATCTATGCCACGAAGAATTAAGGCAGTTCTGAAGACAAAAGGGGGTCCAATCTGGTACTAGAAAGGTGTAACTAATGAAGTGTCTGGTGAGTGTATTTTGCAAAGTAACTATTCAATTCAAAGAAAACAATCTTTTTGGCTTACAAAGACATATAAAACAATTAACTGTTCAAATTGTAGACATTTGTGTTGGGTCATTTGCCCAAAAGCACCAACACATTAGCAAATGGTAACAAAGAATGACAAATGTTTTTTTTTTTCTGCTGTGAACAACTAACAAAATATGAATAATTTCACAGATTGTTTTAACAACTTCAACTGTCATAACTGAGCCAAAGCAACAGAGAAAAACTGTAAAAATAACATGGCATTCATGACACCTATAAATGTACTACACAGACAAAACCAATGCATAGTCTAGTCATAATAAGAAAGGGGAATGAGAGGAGTGAGGAGACGATTGTGTTAGAAAGATTTCCTTGTCTTCCAAGCTGTCGTAATGCAGCTGTGCTGTCTGGCTGCATTCTCCATCATTTTTCATTATACGATGAACTGAAATAACACCAGAGCTTTAAACAGTAACAGTGCCACTGAGCCAGCCAGCAAAGTGCTTGGAGACCTGCTGCAGTTTTCTTTAATAGAAGCACTCGCAGGTCAGGGCTGAAAGGACGCCAAATCATTACTTTTGGACTTTTTAAAAGTTTAAGCGAACACACAAAACTATTTTAAGGGATCAAAGTCAAATAGGTGTTCTTTGCGAAATTTTAAGAATCTACAAGTATTTTTAACAATCACTTCTTCCTAAAAAAAAATTGATGTCATACCTGAAATGATCCCAGAATCAAGTCAAAAACCAGCCGCAGCTCAGTCTTCACTTGCTCCGGGATAAATGCAAACACTATATAATTTATCCCAAACAGAGGAATCAAGAGCAGTGTCGATTTTGCCAGTCGCCTGAAATGACAAAGCAAAAACAGATTCAAATCTCTCCCTCCAGTCAAACCAGTGTCCAATCTGTCTCTGTATACCTCAATAATGAAATGCAGCTCTGGAGTACTTTTCATTTTACATTTCAGCTCAGCAGACCAGAGATGGGGGGAAAAAATATCATTAAAAGTGTCAGTGGGAAAATAGCACATGCATTATGGCTGGCTTATGAGATGCTCTCCATCATAGGAAAAATCACTTAAATACATACAGCGCTACATCTCTGTGTAAAGCAGCTGCTGGGGGGAAACAACAGTGTGCTGTGCATGCTAAGTTTTTCTTTTCTGAAGTCCAAAAGGATTAGTTATCCCTGTATCGCCCTGAATGTAAAAAGTCACATTTACAGCAATACTTACAGGACAAATACTCAGTGTATGCTACTCTGCAGCTTTGTAAGTTTATTCAAGCTAATCTTTGTTTACTCCTGTGAAAGCAGCTAATGGTCACAGAATGTCCACCAAGACATTCCAACACCCTCGTTCATAACAGTGGCATTTCATCTTTTATTAGCTAATGCATAAAACAAACTTACAGCATGAAGAAGAAATTTAATTACACTCACGAGTACTGGTTGGAGTCATTTCTTCCAATATCTGGGCAGTTTATCTTCTGGCGAAGTATTCGAATGATGCAGATGAAAAGAATAAAGTTCATCTGTGGGGAATATATTACAGGTGTCATGTGCAAACAGTACTGAGGCATTTCACAGTGCAAAGAAAGTCACAAGGTTTTAGTGTTTTGTCTAATGGACATGGAGAAATATTTGGGAGATTCCACTCATGACTGAAGCCTTGGACTGTGGTGCTGCCCTGTGGGAATATTAGCATTTCTAAACTGGTAATTTAGGTTGGAAATCTGAACTGGCATCACATCACTAACCATGATGTACTCCCATCAGTCACTGGCTAAGCAGAGAAAGACAGAGTGTACTGACAGCAAGGCCTCTGATACGCATGTGAAAAAGCGCAAATGACACGCTTTGGGAATGACTGCTGGCAAGCAGACAAAGCAGGACATTAGTAGTCACCGGTAAAGGTATGACAGTTTGTCCAGAGAAGGCTTTTTTTCCACATCTGGGACCCACCCCCCTTTTTAAATGAATATTACTTTTGTTAAAGTAATACTTGGAATTTACACGAAATACTCTTACTTGTTTGCTTCTATGCTTTCTATGAGAAGATCAGTACCACTTTCTCATGATTTAGCTTAGTACAAAGATTTTAAACACAGGAAACAGCTGGTCCTTGCTAAAAGTAACAAAATAAATCTGCTAACACTTCTATTGCACACTAATAAATATGTTATATTGTACATATGTACTATATTTTCTGTAAATGTAACGCAGCACACAAAAAGCTGGCCAAAGATGCAGGCTGAGTATCCCAGCTGTGCACAAAAAACAGCCAAGCAATGATGCAATCAAGTATAACTGGACTTTCAAATACTTCCAATGTCTGTTATCTGTCTGTTATCACTGTCTGCAAATATGTCTCAAAACAATGTCTGAAAAATGTAGTTTATTGAACAGTTTCTGGTGGATAAACTGCTGAGAAACGACTCATTATTTTGCCCCAAATCATTTGCCCCCTTCGTGATGCTGGTGACCTGTGGCGGTACTTCTGTGTGGATTGTGATCGATCAACGGTTTCTTGTAAACCTAGTGGCGTTTTTATCAGAAGTTTAATCACAACGTGGTGCATGCGACCTTGCATCGTTACTAAACCACAATAATTCAAAGAACGTACACAGTTGGACATCTTCAATGTTGTAAATAAAATGACATTAAAAAAATGGAAAAGGTACTGGTAATTTTCTGCCAGTACATTATCCATTTTTTTTCTTCTTTTTTTTTTTAAAATTATGGTTTCCGTAAATGGTAAATTTTAAAATTGTAAAATTCAATGTGTGGTTAAAAAATACGGAAAAACATTCGTAAAAAATGAATACGGAAAATTCCTTCATTTTAAAACGGTACACTGTACTGTATTTTTACTGAAGGTTTTTTTTTTTTTTTTACTGTGAAGTTTAAAATTTATAGAAAATAAACAAAAATAAATAAATGAAATCAGTTTTTTGCATGTTATTCTAGATGTTTTGAAATTTTAGGAAACATAGAAAAGTAAAAAATGAAAATTTTGGACTTTAGCCTCATCTGTGCATGCTGCTGGCTGGAGTTTGTTTTGTTTTAAAAGTGCGATAACGCTTCTTGTGGTATCTTCAAACTAGCTTAATGTAAGAGTAAAGCTATAGGCAGGCTTCTAGAAAGGGGAATCCTTTTGGGTATTAGCTTACTATAGAGAAAAGGGAGAGACTGTTTAAATAGTACAATTAAATAATTCAAATTTATTTCCAGCACAACTTACAGAGTATATAGTACAAGCTCAGAAGCTTATATTAGCGAAAATGCTAGTAGCAAAGTGTTGAGTTGTATATGTGCTAATACTGCATGATACTAACAGTGTTCAAAATGACAAGGCTAACATGCACATATAATGTTTACCTTAACATGTGAGCTTGGTAACATTTCTCTATGGAATGAGTCTCCAACAATTAGCTGCTTAGAAAACAAAAACATCTAAACTCAAGAATTAGCCTTAACTATCCCTTTAATTGGCACCCAATTAAACAGTTATTTTTAGTAAATTTCCTAGAAAATGGTCACCTGCCTGTAAAATAAAACATTTTTAAGGATACACCAAATGCACATTATTAGTGCATTTACTAGAAGGAAAATTTCACACAGCTGTCTCTCAAAGAACGCTGCTAAACTCTTTACCTTCTTTTTCACACCTCTCTGAAAGTGTCTCACTCACACACAGAGATTACAGTCTGTTTTTCTTACAGGATAAGTGGTTCAATCTGTGTCTGAGCTGTCGCACTTTAGCTTTTTGATCGGTGCACTGGGGAGAAACTCATTTTTGAAATGATTTTTTTGACATTTTTGCTTTCACATTTGCATGCTAAACATTAAACTTCATCCAGCCGCCCGTTATTTTGGCTTTGAAACTGAGACTGAGAAACAGAGGCAAGCAGTTCCCTTTAACAGCTTATTTCTGTCTGAATTTCACTTAAGACTTAGTATAACTTGGTCAGTACAAAAACCACAGTGTAAAAAATCCAAATCTGTGGTTTTACTGGGTATGATGGATTGAATTACTGGCTTGACTGGGCACAGTCGCTTTCTGGAGATTTCTCCTCACATAATACTAAAATTTGTTTCTATATCTTGGATAGTGTGCAACTTAAATTCATGAGATAGAAATGTGTTCTTTTGCTACTATTTGTTTCCAATCTTTGTGTCAGAGCAGACTCAGATTTCTGTAGATATTGTGTTCAAAAAGTAGACAATGACATGTTATTGCAGAATAAAAGACAGATGGTGATTGTTCTGCCGACTTTCCAAAGTCAGTGAAAACTTTGAGATCGTACTAACCTCAGTTGTGTCACCATACAGTACAACAGGAATATCAAAAAGAGATCAAACAGAAACTTCACTGACAGAAAAGTCTCATGTGGGCTGATGGAAACTGATGCAGATGTTTTCACCCTTAATGTCAGATACTTGCTGCTTTGAGAGCTCAAGCTGGATGTGTGTTGATGTAAATCGTGAAGAAGTTCTTGAAGCTCATGGACTTACCAGAATTGATGCCAAAATAGGGGTTTTAATGATCCACCAAAACACATCAGTGTTTTCTATTATATCCCAGCACCTGGTAAGACATGAAACTGTATTAATGTATAAGATGTAGCAAATCAAAGCAAAAAATACAGTATTTTCTGCTTTACTCAGTTCTAGCAGTTCCCTGTTTCTCTCACCCCACATCATTATAGTAAGCTTTAGCGATGCTCCAAGACGTGATGAAAATTGCTGGACCTCCTGGGGGCATAAAAAGTATATAACCAAAGTTATTGTGGATTCCAGCTGCCAGGTTCTCGACCTGTAGTTCATGTACTGCTGACACTCTACGTAGTCTCTTTAATAGCATGAAAAAAGAAGGCATTCTCACCCCAGCCGATCAGAATGTAAGCCCAGAAGTACTTCCTCTCGGAGAAGAAAGAAACGGCCAACAATGCATGCAGATAAAGGCCTTCCACGAGCAGCCAGAAGAAACTGGCCATTATACAGTACTGGAAGAACACAATCATTGCTTTGCAGCCGACCTGGCAATGGATACAAAAGCATGAATCATACAATGATCTAGTTAACAGGGACAACCTTACATTGAAGATGATACAGTGTAATTTATTTCCTGTTGTGGCCAAAGACTGCATTTAGCAAATGAAAGAATATATTATTTTGTTTGTTTCCTGTTGGTGAAAGCAGCTATATATTTAAACTTTAACATAAAAAGTCAATATGACTTGTGATTCAGCCATCTATATCAATGTATACAATACTAACTGATGTGTTTTTGTATATTAAAGTGACTCCTGTGACTGTATTGGAGTGATAATTAGTTTTTGTGTGTCTTCATCAATAACTTAGTGGCAGAGATTTACTCACATGGTTCTCTTATTATGTTTTATTAGTTACTACTTACGAAACTTTTGTAAATGGTGGCGTTGAAGATAGTACAAATCTGTGTCTTATGCAACATGCACTTTATAAGCTTCCTCTCTCATTCATTGAAAGTAAAGCTGGCAAAGTGCAGAAATGTTTCAAAATATAATGCAGGAAGTGAGCAACAGGAGATTAACACTGAAGCACTCATGCAGCATGTAAGAGATTTTATTTAAAGAATGTCTCTCAATTTGGCTCCAAAGAACAAAATGACCCAGCAGCCTCTGAGATTAGTCCAAGCTCAGTTTGAGTGATGTCTTTTGGAAGCGTGTCAGAGTTGTGCGAGCCTTGTCTAATTCAGCAAGTGTGCTGAATTAGTAGATTTCCTAGTAGTAGTAGTAGATGCCCTGATGAGGAATAAGCTTGTCAGCTGGGTAACAATACGCCTTGACAGCCTGTGTGGGCATGCTTATTCTCCTTGATATCATGATAGCTGCATAAAATGTTTCTGCGTAAGACATCTGAGTATTCTTCCTGCTCGAGTGAGCCTGAATTAACAAGATTTCCATAACGCAGGAAAGCACAGTCAGCTCTCTTCTGGTTGGCTGAAGGCACAACGCTTGCATGAGGATGGCTGAGTTCATTCAAAATTCAGTTTGCTGATGCTGAATGCCAGGCAGGCAGGCTGCTATTGAACTTGTTACACAATGACATGTATGAAACGGTTCATTTTGCTTGTGGCGTGGGAGGGCTAAGATGAGGAAAGTTTCTCTTTTATGGTTTTCTAAATTCAGGTAAGCATACGTTTACTCTGCTGGTCAGATACGCATGGCATGAGCTGTCTACAAGTCGTTTTAGGGTGAGCAACACACAGATCCTACACAGAAGACATCACACAGATAAGAAAAATCAATAAGCTGTGCTCCTTTTAAAAATAACCCCGTAAGAGTGAATACATCGAGCACTTTAGCAGATGTTACAGATGTGAGACATGGGGTGCACTGGGAGAAAAGTGAAAAGGACAGGAAATATTATATTGCATGCTGTACGACATCCCAGCACAGTTTTTCCAAATCAGTAAACTGACTGTTGAACCTTATTTATGTTATCAGGTTGTTGTTTGTTTGTTTTTTTTTGGGGGGGGTGAGTACATTACAAAATGTGATCATGACTGAACACTGCATTTACTCAAGTACTCCATTTTCCATTTTAGCCACTTTTCGCTGTAGTACATTTTAGATGGGGATATTGCAATATTTAGCCACCACATTTATTCTTTATAGCCATAGTTTCCATATTTAGATTTTACATACACTATATATTATTACAGATTAAACAACCCAGCTGTAATCTATATGATCTCTGCAAAGATGTTGGGTTTTTTCATGCTTTTTCAATAGGAACTAGCTTTTGAAAGACGTCACTCTGTTTATCCACACCGATTGTCACTCTTTGACTATCAGATAATATCTGAATTCAGCTGGAACATGCTGAGTTTAGAATTAGGAGACTTAAAGAAGGCTGAGATGGTTTGGACATGTAAAGAGGAAGAACAGTGGATATATTGGACAAAGGATATTGAAGATGGAGCTACCAGAGGAAGAGGCAAAGAGGAAGACCACAGAGAAGGTTCATGGATGTAGTGAAGGAGGATATGCAAGATCACTCTCTTACTGCCATTCACTGATCATACAAAGTGTTATAAATAGAAATAAAGGTAAAAGGAAGTGGAATTTTTTGTACAGTCTTTCATGCCAAGCAGAAACCTCTAGTGCCAAAAATTAAGCCAGTTAGGAGCCTGGCTCCAAAAGTGAGCCTCCTCCAAAAGCAAGTCAGTCCCTACAGAGCTCAACAGTGAAGTTTCAGGAGTAAAAATCCCATTCATATTCTCCATAGGGATTTTGATTATGACCCATAATATTGTAACCATGAAGTAGACTCAGTGTGAGCTATAGCATTGTGAAGCAATGGTATGTGCTCCTGTTGAAACCAGAAGCCTGTATTATATCAAACTTGCTTTAACAAAAACGCGTTTTATTTGCAATGTGGCGGAAAAGAACTACTCTACTCACAATCCTATATTGAAGCAGCGACGTCTCTGATTGGTTGAGGTTGCTATTACCATGGAAATGTTTAAACCCGTGCATGTCAGATCGCTTACTGAGCACTAAACTTCAGACGCTGCCAGACCAGTGACTGCAGTCAGGAACGAAGCACTGTACCATACTGATAACTAGGCTATGCTTTACTACACACACACACAATAACACTCCCTACAAAAATATAAACAAAACTATTATTATACAACATACGATAATGAAAAGGATTAAATATGAGAAGGCTGGTTCACTGTGGAATCTGGAACTTGCAATGGGTTATGAGATGAGTAGTTCCTTCACTGATTAAAGTAATTATGTATACAGTCTCATACCTTTACCTTTTTTTGTTGTTTGTTTTCCTTTATTTTATTTTGATGCAGATCATATATTTTTATGATCATGATTCACCTCGTAAGGATTTTCTGAAATGTCAGTGGATGGGAAATTCACTTCTGTAACCTGAGCCCTTGAAAAGCTCTAGTCTTCCATGCTAAAATGCTCAACTTTACAGCAGAAAAAAAGGCATCTTTACAGTCTGGTACAGAAAATGGCTCCCTCCAGTTTACCTTTTGTTACAGCTTTTTTAAAGGTGTGGCCACTTTGAGTTAAACAGGTGCCTGTAGCTGCTAATTTAAGTCCAAGAACTGGACCTCTTGACCGTGCTTGTGGTGTTTTTGCCTTTTTGGAGCATTTTTAATGCCAAAAAAGATTGTAGCAGGTACAGCCTGTCCAAAAATTCTCCAGTTTTGGTGAAAGGAACTCTATTTGGCAGTCTTTTGTATGCAGTCTATGCTCCACACAGGTGGAAAATGCCCTGAGTATAGAAAAGTGTGTTTGTATAAACTATCTTGCTACTATCTTCTCCAAAGTAATACACCATATTAACAATATACACATAATGCAAAAAAAAAAATGACTTGGAGGTGTTGTTTTGTTGTGTTTTTACTCCTTGTACATGGAGTTAAAGTTTGGGACAGCTCATTAAAGCAGCTGGAATTGGGCTGACAGGAATCTTGTAACCCATATAAATTGATTCCCACTTGGCATGTTGAGGGGAAGAAAATGGACCCAGATGGGCTGCCTAAGCCTTTCTGCTTAGTTTAATGTGTGCAAATCAGTACAAATTGATTGCTGGAGCTCAGTTTTAAAAACCCTGCCATCAGTGGCATGAGGATGAATAATGAGATATTTTGCTACTGGAAAAACAGGGAATAAAAGGGTGCTGAATGATCACACACCTGCACGCAGATACATGCTCTTACCTTTAAAAAAATGCATTTTTCATATGCTTTGCTAGAGTGGTTGTATCATGAATTAATCAGATGTGTATCTATGGCAAACACAGAACTGTAGAAGAAGGGATAATGAATGAAGCATGCAGAACACCCACACACACAAAAAACACACCAGTAACTGTACCAACAGCTGTAATGGAACCAATGTCGGGGTCACGGTGAGCACTGCAGCACCAAACCTGTCTCTGTAATATCTTTTTCAAATGTCCCATGACAGCAGCTGGCTCCTATCAACCCATTTACACAGTGCAGCCAACCACAGAGCTCACTAATAAATACAGTGAGTGCTCATCGCGTGGTCACATTCTGTAACATAAACCTCATGTGTGCTGACCAGACACCTCATGGACCTCTGGACTGTGGCTCAGTGTCATGTGAGGGGGTGATGGTAGTGATGTAGAAAGGACAACAAACAAATATTGCGGGCTGATAGAAGTCTTTTTATCATGTTAATATTAACACCTTTGGCTACTGTGTGCCATTTTATGTGAGAGTGAAACTCAAAAACTAAATATAAGCAATAATTAAAACCTTTAAGTTATAGGTCAGCTGGAATGTAAGAACTCCATCACCTTATCAGTGAAGGTATGTAACTAAGTACTCAAATACAGTTTTGAGGTACCTTTTGAAGGGAAACATCATATAATGTGCGCCACTGTATTTATCTTACAGCCATAGTTCCTTTGTACATTAAAATCAGATGTACACAATGATGAATACAATGAATCTTTCTGGAGCCTATCCCAGCTGTGGGAGGAAGCCAGAGTACCCGGAGTGAACCCACACAAGCACAGGGAGAACATACAAACTCCACACAGAAAGGTCCCAGCAGGCTGGTGGATTCAAACCCAGGACCTTCTTGCTGTGAGGCCAACCACTGCACTATCATACAGCACAGTACAGGTTAGGATTCATTTAAAAATCCTTTTTTTCACTTTTAAGTACTTGCATGGGCTTGCCCCTAAGTATTACAGCTGTCACAGTTTTTATACCCCTTGTCGAATGCTTAGGTCAGCTGACTGGCAGTTGTCAGCAGTTCCAATCATCAGACTGGTTTCTACAGCCGATCGGTCCTTCACAGTCGCAGCTCCGAAACTCTGGAACAGCCTCCCCCTCCAGCTCAGGCTGCCTGTCATACCTAACAGTTGTCAAATCTCAACTAATCTCTCTAACCTTTTGAGGTTAGTTTTAATTTTCAACTGTGTCCTCCTACGAACAGTTGCCATTTTTAATTATCTTACAGTGATATATTATTTAAATTATGTTCCCTTATTGTCTTGTAATTTTATTTTTCCAATTGTTTTAGTAATTGTTGTGTAGCACTTTGGTCAACATCTGTTGTGCTCAGATGTGCTGCTTGATTTGGTGCTATATAAATAAACCTTAACTGAATTGAATTGAATTGAACTGAATTACATAAATAAACTTGACTTGACATTCACATGCATTATTTCATTATTTCTAGTTTGTGCAAGCATGTACAAGTACAATTTCCTGCTACTACGACTGCAATTAATAATAGTGAAATGTTTCATGCATAGCTGTATTTGTAACAGACTACATTTGTATAATGTTGTTTTTACTTGGGATGGCACTCTGATGCAGTCTTCCCACAATGCAAGAAGGGCTCCTGCCTGTGGCCTTTCTGGGAGTTTGGATGTTCTCCCTCACTATGTGGTTCTTCTCTGGGTACTCCAGTTTCTTCCCACAGTCCAAAGCATGATAGCTCAATTGGTGATTCTACATTGCTCACATATGTGAGGTTGAATGGTTGCCTGTTTCTCTGTGGCTGACGTGGGTGAGCAGCAGCTTACACCCACGTCAGCCAGGATAGACTCCAAACCTCCCATGACACTAGTTAGATAAGCAGTCGAGCCACTGGATGGATAGTATTTCTGATTATACTTGACTGAAAGATCTATATACCTCCTACGGCTAATTCTTTTATTTTCTTTTGTCAGTAACTCACAACTGCAGGAACAGTGCACATCATGTGATCTGGTTAAGGTGGTTTACAAACACTCCTCAAATCCATTCAAGCCACAACCAAAGATATCACCACGTTTCTTTCATGTTGGCCATCTTTTGTCTGAGGGAGCCCAAAATCACACTGTTTATACCTGATTTTAGAGGGAAGGGTCACTGCAAATCAATACAAGGTTGATCTGAGTGATCACCTCATTATCAGACTTCATAATCTCATTCATTTAGGACTATGCAATGTGCAATGTACAGTTTAGAAATGTAAACAATTGAAGTCAGTGTTGAGTTGTCTGGTTGATCATTATTCTAATTATTATTTTTATGTGTGTTTATTTTATTCTGTTGTAAAAGACATCGCTAAAAATGAGAACATGTGTTTAACGATTTACAGAGATTTTAATGAAGTTTGAATGTACTGAGGTCTTTACTGAGTTCGACTTATCTGAAGTTCAAGGAGACCAAGCATTAACAAGTCGTCCAGTTGAAAACACCCAGATCAAACGGCAGCATTAACTCACAGAGCCTGAGGAGCAGTTGTCCACCTCCCCGACCTCATAGAGAACCACGTCTTTGATGAACACAGCGATGGCCTTCAGGATAAATGACACAAACAGATGCATGTGGATGTAGTTCCTTGTGCAGTGGAGCTTCCTAGGACACACAGAAACAGAGATACAAGAAAACAGATCAATACAATGAGACAAGACACATGTAGAATTTGATAAAGAGGGCCTCCGTGCTAATTATCCAATGTCCTCAGAGTTAATAGCTTAAAATGACAGTAACTCACAGACTGAGTTAAATCATAATTAAGCTCCTTAGTTCCTTTTCACTGTGTGGGTGGCTCAGTTTTAGAGCACAATGAGTGCTTTTTATGATTTTTCACACACCTCGAAAATATAGACAAGAGAGCTGGATTTCCAAGTGGTTAGTCAGAAACAAGCAGTTCTTAAGCATCAGATACTTCTTCTCTGGACTACATTATCATACTTGAGAAGTGATTAGGGGGAAAACAGGTTCCTAATAGCTCCAATCTTTTTTTTTCCTTTTTTTTATGCCAGAAATGCCTGTTGTCTAGGCAGGTAAATATTCAGCTGTGATACAGCACATGCCCAGTCACTTAATGTTCCCTTGGAAATCATCACAGTTTCGTTTAACCTTATCTCATCCCCGGTAGAGCTTGTTCACATTCTGTCACGGTTCTTTAAAATGACCATGATACCAGTGTTACCCAGATTTCATGCTCACTGCAAACTGCAGCTGTTATTTCATTAAATGCCTATTTTTCTTCTGCTGCTACCTTAATGTAGCACCTGACCAGTTATAGAAAGTTGTTTTTTGCACCTGAGTGGTGTACCTAATATTTTTCCAACCCCATTAACATATATGATGGGTGGGGTGTGGGGTGGGTGTGCAGGGTACTAAAAAATAAAGAAGAATTATTAGTTTGTTTTAAAACATCTGCAAAAAATGAAAACAATAAATTCTGCTTTTACACATATTTGGACTTGTAATCTCTGTATGAGCTCAACAACCATTCATCTAATTTGCTTTAAATGTGCTGGGTATCCTGCAGGGGACATGACTAAGTGCATAAGCAGGAGTGTCATGCTGGTCCTTCTGAATCAAATCAGGAGTGCATTAGTATTAGTGTGCATTAGAACAAGAAAATATATTAATTGATAACAGTAATTGTCCCAGTAAGACAAACCAGTGTGCCACCATGCAAAATACTCAAAACTTGCATACCAAAAATGGAATTCAGCCATTGTCAGTAAACACAAACTCTGATTGTCCTATTATGACATGTTAAAATGTCCGCTGTGGAAAATGTTTCTATAACTTACTATGAAAGGTAGGGCAGCTTATAAATAGCCTGAAAGGCAAAATCCAGGGTAAGGTAGACTCATCCATTCTCAGTTTGGTAAGCTTATTGCTGTGAGCACACTGTGATAATTCAAGGCAAACAACTGAATAGCTTTTGACTGATTGTAACTCTTTATTTTCCAGAGAAAAAAATAATATCATCAGCATAAAGAAAATATTACGTTAATTTCCACACAATGCCCAATTTTAGATCCCCACATATACATAGATGTAAAACTGCATTTTAGGTAAAGTTTATAAGACATAGTGGGCATTTTTTCATCTTTTCCTGCATTTGTTGTCTTTTAGGAACCGGTGTAGTCTACCATAATACTGCTCACTATACCCGACAGCCACCCCTCACCTCTAGGTGCCCTGTCATGACTCTCCTTCTGGCTCAAATCTGTAGGTTGTTTTGATTTCACACCTTCACACCTTTTATCTCCCCGACCTTGGCTGGCCTTGTGGCTCTGGGTGCATGATGGTGAACAAAACTCTCAGGTGGACACACTTTCACACCTATTGCTTGCCTTTGCAGAAAGCATGGAAAGTGCCTCTTATCAGTAACTAACTCAATAACACACACTCCAGTGGCAAGAGGTGGGAACAGACTACACAAGACACATGAGAAATGTGACCAAAAATGCAATTTCTTTCCATATAACAGAAGAAAGTGTGACTGTGAACAGAAATTAGTGGTTGTATATTCAAAGAGGGTGCTTGTATGAAAGAAATGAAAATACTTGTTGCATCATCATTCAAACTTTTGGTATGAATTGAAGGCGATGAAGTGAGCACAAAGGGGGGCTGAAGAATTATTTCACAGCTTATGCTCTTGGGTGGGGATTTTTGCAGCACAGTAAATAAATGATTTACAGTGTTCAGGGGGGATATGTAGTACACACGAATAAGAGTAATGTGCACAAATGTGGCCATTTATTCATACAACACTTTTACACACTTCTACACACATTTTTTTCTCATTTCTTTGCAACATTTCTGCGTGGTAAGAGTGGTAAAAGAGTGGGAAAAGTTCACCTCTCATCCAGCTGAGGTAGACAAATTACATACAGCAAGGACTTTTTCAAAAAAAGAATCTGCTGTATTACGTGAGTCACACTTTAAATGTCCATTCATATTCTGTTAGGGTGAAGATGTTGCAATTTAAAGCTGCCTTCTTACTCTTCCTCAAAACTGTAATTGCTTTTGAGGAGGTTACAATCGATCCCTGACTTATCAAGTAGCTAAAATGCCAGTCCCTTTTATCCCACAATATTAAAAGTGTCTAACCTTCAAAGTGCTGCAGATATGCACATCAAAAGATTTCTGAGTTTGAGTGACAGTTTATTTCATTTAGAAACTATTTGTATCTTTCATCTTGGTTTAAGCCTGCTATTATACTCGGGTGTGAAGCTGCACTGATCAGAGACGATCAAATTCCACTGAAAAATGTTTGACGTGTGACACAGAAATGTGCAATTTGTCACCTTGTTCATGTCACATCACCCAGCAGGAATAATGTCATTGTGAGTGTGCTTTATAGATAATAGCTCGTACTAATGTTCTGCACAAATGTCCTGTAGCAGTGACTGCTTTTTGTTCCATTCTTTCATCATTTTTCTAAACAACTGACCACATAAAGCCAGAAAGAGATTAATCCATAAGGAATCATATTCAAAGTGAGTGCTATTACATATTACATAAGTTCTTAATATTAAACCAGTTGGCCTCTTACTGTATATCTACATACCTGAAGATGCAGAGGATCACAATAGCTGTCGTAAGAGAGATGAGCGAAACACTGTGGCCAATGGTGTAGCCAATCTTCACTTGCCAAAAAAACTTTCCCTGCACAAAGAGATATTAAAAAAAAAACATCAGCATAAATCACAAAAAGGAAACTGATACACAAAATTCTTAATGGTGTGTATTTACACACTGAAACAGTAACACCACTTGCGTTGGTTACATTTAACTATTTAAAACCAAATGAATTGTTTCCATTACTAGTTTAAACAAGTCCTTTATTACTGCTATTAAGAGTGTTTAGGCTCACCTCCCATGATCTAAGTGTTGTAACTTAAGAGTTCTTGAACCACAGTCTTGTGTCTCTCCCTTACCAAATACTGAGTCAATTCAACTTGATTTACTAACTCAGTCCAGTCATGCAAAATACTGTAAGAGCATCTTGGATTTTAGAAAGTGCTGGCTTTAGTACATAAACATTTAGATCCTTTCAGAGAAGCTTCACTATGTTGCTGCCATGGCACTGTATGTTATGTGCTTGATGAAAATGAAATTAAGAACCTTGCATCCTCTGGCACACTCACACATATCAAGTTTGCAGTAAGACGGACATCAAATTCCTTTTAGAGTACTTCGCCGGGCCAGGTCCCTCCTGACTTCCTATGTGGCATACTAATGAGGCCGCCTCTTTGACTCAGAGAGCAAAGTGCCCACCAAGAAAGCTTTTACCACCCTGTAGCGCACATCTACTCTTCACCCTGCTCCACCTTCGTCAAAACAGACAAGATTAGCTCTCGCTGCAGTTAAACTGAACCAAATAAGACCAGCATTTGATTTATTTATTCACTTCCTACTCCTGGAAGCATTATGAATAACTTCTAATGACTCATAATGCCTGATAACGGAGGCAGGAATTATTGCTGACCTGCCCGTGTCAATTATACCAAGTGTGTTTCAAAGACATGCACCTGCTTCAGCAAACAGTGGAGAATGTTGACGTATTGGTATTTGAAATTTTAATGTTGTGAGAATATTTTTTGCATTTTGCTCATGAATTCTTTATCTTAAAGGAATAAACATGATGTCAGGCGCAGTACCCCACAGGCATAATATAGAAAATCCTGGCACATAATCAATTCAAATGAAATAATTCAACATTAATTCAAGGGGTTTTACAACAGTATTGCATTAACTGTTGAGGAATTGCAGTCTTTTTTATACATAGTGCCCCATTTTCAGAGGCTCAAAAGTCATTGGACACATGACTGACAAGCTGTTTAATGGCCAGGTGACACCTGTTCCCTTGTTATTCCATGACAAATAAAGCAGATAAAAGATCGGGAGTTGAAACAACTTCACAACATCTAACTAAGTCAAGAACACTCTCGAGGAGTATCATCATCAAGGTCTACAATCAAGAGAATGGAAATACAGAAGGTTTACAACATGGTGCAAACCACTGGTTACACTCAAGAACAGGAAGGGCAGATTAGACTCGGGAAGAGAAAAATATGGAGAAAGAGAGAAACAGCTCGCGATCTGAAGCATACCACATTATCTGTAAACATGATGGAGGGAATGTTATGGCATGGGCATGTATGGCCCAAGAGTTTCTCGAGGCAAAGAAATGGGATATTCTTCAATGGCTGAGTCAGTCACCAATACAGCATGCAACATAGAATACAATATGTGTAAATTAGTAAGCATTACACTGCCCTGCATCATATTTGCTGTATGAAATCTAACACCTGTTCTTTACTAATTTTGGGTTGCTGATTTAAAAAATAAGTTTTTTCACAAGTGGCAATCAGCAGTCTTTTGTGACCTTTAATCACCACCTAAACCATCTCAGCTTGGTTTGTATTGTGAAGTTCTGCTCCAGGTCAACACACCTGGCTAAATTCTTTGCAATCCTCACTAGTCTTGTGTCTGTGAAGGCATTTTTCAATGCTTAACCCTCTGAGGTCGAAGGTGGTAACCCTAACCCCAGTCCTACCCTAACTCTATATTTTGGAGGAAGGCAAAACAGACTTTTTTAGGTGTATCAGTTAGAATGATTATTTTCTTTGTTCACTGATTACCAAACTTGGGAGGACAATTTAAAAAAAAAATTACATATTCTGATAGCCTAGGGTTAGGTTTATGCATTCTTAGACCTCAGAGGGTTAAACCTGACACAATATGGCCAGTGACAGGAGAAACTGTAAACATGATCCAGATGTTTTTTGCTATATCTGTGAATGCTTCACTACATCTAAACAGTGACAAAACATGACAGATTTTGTGAAAAAGGCACACTTTGATTATTTTGATATGAAACTGGGCAACCGAGACAAGCCACCTCATTCAGTTTGCCTCCAAGCATGGACTAAAGGAAAGAGAAAGAGCTTGGGTTTTGGTATTCCAATGATATGGAGGGAGCCACAGAATCACTTTGATGGCTGCTGCTTCTGTTTAGTGAATATTTCTGGATACAGTTCCAAAACTAAATCATCTGTCAGTTACCCTAACCTGCCATCAGCAATGAGCCCTGCACCACATTCAGATGAAATACCACCTCCCATTTTTACTGGCTTAGTTGATGAGAGAGAAGAGTCTGAAGATGTTTTGTCTCCAGACTGTTATTGAAGTCAATGTTGAAATTGCCATCTTTGGAAAAGTGCAAAAAACTGAATCTGAATGAAAAAAGAGAAATAAAATAGATGCGCATTTTGTGACAAAACTGTATGTGATTGAATCTTTTTATTGGAAATTTTGAACTCAGCATCACTGAATTAGGTAATATCAACTATTTTTGTGGAAAACAGCAGAAATGTTATTTTTTGATGCAGGGCGGCATTATAAATAATACTACGTCTATTTTTTAGCTTTGGAAAGGCTAGCTGATATCCTGCTTTAGTCTTTACATTAAACTAGGCTAACTCTACACTTCACACTCACGAGACTCCTATAAAAATCAACATTTTTAAATGCATGTATACCATATATACTGTAGATAAGCTGCCTATATACTGGGAAAGGTATGCCATTCAATTGTGCCTTGGTTTAGTTAAGTTAGTTGGGCCTGTTGCTGAGCTCCTGCTGTGTTTGGTCTCTCAACTCAATTTTAAACTTTCAGGTGACACTAGCTGTTCAACCAGGCTTTGTAAGGTTGAATATTTAATTTAAAACAAGCATTATGGACTGCTGCAAGATTTTGCCTCAGTTTCTTCTTTTTCAATGCTCTCTGAGCCAGCCTATCCAGGAGACACAAACCCAAATTGTTAAAGTACCAATCATTTCAACTTGTGATAACAAAGCTTATAAGGTAATTGCTTAAAATGCAGTTGTTTAGCAAACTCAGCAGAAGTAAATCAAACATTTCTCTAGTTTCCCCAATTTGACTGTTTCCTAACATTTCTATACATTTCTACATTTATTCCAACAATAAGCAGAAATACCTCACTTTTAACAGCCCTATATAACCACTATGTATTTACTAAGAACATCATCTTGTACTTTCTGTACACTCAGTTACTCGACGCAACTCAATACATAGGACTGAACAAAAGCATATATGAGGTACACAGCTGCAAACCAATCAATACAGTAATTTCCCCAATAGACCCAATAACACCCACCCACAGAGCAAAGAAAAGAGGTTCTCATTCAATTCTTCCTGACCACTGGCTCTAGACACGGTTTCCTGTTGTGCTGCTGTGGTCATTCACTAGGAGACTGCGTCAATCTACTCACATCATCGCTAGTGCTGTTGAGATTGTATCCACAGCTCACAGCAATGTCAATAGGATGCATCTCGCTCCAGCCATCTTGTGTGCAGGTTTTGGAAAGGTTACCTGGAGACAGAGAAGAATTAAAGAGGTCACAGCCGCCCGAGCTCTAGATTTCCTCTACCTGTCCACCAACAGGTTCAAATTGGTCCAAGACCCCCTATGTGAGACGCATTGTGACATTGCCAGTGACCTAATAGGTTGTTGCAAAAAAAAAAAAATCAAACTCCACAAAGTGCCACAAGTGACTCTCTCCTGCTAATGCGAGCCACTATTGACTTGTGCATTACCTGAGCCTGCAGAAAGGCACTCTGCTGTTACAGATATTGACAAGCTGATCCTTATCTTGCCATTCATCCAACCCCAAACAATGATCCAGGCAAGAAATGCATGTATTGGAAAATGCTACCATGGCCACACCATACTGTTTTAAATTCACTCTAACAATCTAGCATTTAAAACCTGGTGAAATACTAGAACATTAAATGGCACCAATTTGTTTTCTGGATTATACTGTGGTGGGAAATATTATATAATATGTATTGTGCTCAAAGGCAAACCTTTTTTAGGTGCTGCATTTATGTAGCAGAAAAGAGTCACAGGGTGGACTGTGATACCATAAACAATAACCATTAAAAATCTTTAATCGTCCTAGGGTTACTAAGAGCAGATATTATATTGTAAGATAAAGCCCAACCAATATAAGATTTTTAAGACCGATACTGATACCAATGTTTGGTGATTTAAAAATCCAATATATTAGCCGATAGTTTTTTCTTTCAGATTTCCCTGAGATTTGTTACGTGCAGTTATTTATGAGATAATATGACAATGCAGTTTAAAAATAAACTTATTTTACTGTTACAACAAGTCGTGGATTACTCGTTTATGCTCTGCCTGACTCTTGTCAAATCACCTGGTTGATGTTTGTGGCGTTCCAAACACGTGTTGCCAACGGGGAAGTTGCAGAGTGCCCTCTGGTGGACAACCTATGCAACATCAACACTCATACCACAGTTGACAGGTGTTTCTTTCGTCTCTTCTGTACTTTTTTATTTGTCATTTATCGGCCACTATAAATGCCAATACCAATGTATCTGCAAATAGCTAATATCGACTGATATATCGGCCAGGCTGATATATCAGTCTGGCTCTATTTTAAGATAATATATTTAGGCAAAAAAAAAAACACCAAAAACAAATGAACTAATTCTATTGGAACCTTTTCAATAATATGTACTGTATGTCTCAACATTTTTTAAATTTCCCAGATTAATGTAATTAAATCCCACATTATGTTAATAGAAAATATTGTCGTGGTTGGTGTGAGAAATATTCCTTCCAAAACTGTTATAAATCATTTATAGAAAAGCATCATTTCTACAGAAGGAGATGGGGTTTGGTTAAAAACACTGAGCACTATGTAAAAACAAGATAGGGAAATTGCTTTGAACCTTGCTATACTGTATTCAGGACCAGATTCAAGCAGCAATATAGTCAGATAATTCAGAAACTATATTGGGTTATACTGTGAAGGTGGTTTAATTTGTTTTCTGTCAAGCTGCGAAGAGCTGAAGTTATTTGGGTGGATCCTTTTTGTCCAACTTTTATTTTTAATTTTCTTTTATCTGATATCTAATTTCTGTTCAATGTTTAAAAAAAAAAAAAATCCTGACTCTGTAATGTGGTAGGCAATAAAATAGAATTATGTGAATTTGTGACCCTTTTTTGATCTTATCTGCTTCTCATAACCTGATTTGCACTGAACTCTTACTTCTACCATTTCTGATTTAGTGTGTTTTTTTTCATTTCCTTCTTTTGTGGATTTGCTATGGAGACTTCTATAGATGGTCACAAAAATATGGAGACATGTGAATGTTAGCACATTATTGTAAGAAGGTTTAGCTACTAGGTATTATGAAATACTCACTCTGAGAAAGAAGTAGCAGAAATAGTCTGTCATTTGTTTTTTTTAATGGAATTTATTCACGGTTTATTCATTCATGGGGCATCAAAGGTTCATGTTAACAGCTTAACCCATATAAGACCTTAACCACAATGTGCCTGACAGCCAAGTTGCTGTGTGCATGTAAACGAAGCAAATTATAACCAAATGTTATCAGGCAGTCAGCTGCTGATGAAAGAATGTGCTGCAGGAGGTTGTATCTACAGCATAAATACTGCTCAGTCAGAGAGCAGTCATGTGACTGAAATATCTCTGCTGTGACTGCATTTAAGCATCATGCTCGGATGCTCTACTCTTATTTTACCATAAATCAATTTCCCAATTTGCAAAACACACCTTCATGGATGTGTAAGTAAACACACACAACATCAGGCTCATTAAATCAACATCTTCCACATTCCTCATCTGTCACCACAGAACTTTTCAGATGACTTTTGAAGCGAAAGGCATGGGCTAAATCCTCCTGAGAATCCCGAATGAATACACTGACTAAAGCTGACTTGAAGTAATCTTTCAGGCACATGGACTCATGTTCATTTATAGTCTGGGTGGTAGGAATTCACTCTTTTCAATAGATTTATTGCAAGGTATCGGAGCATGGCAAAACATAAAATCACCTAAAAGCAGCGTGACGTGACCTGTACTTAAAACTCAACCACCACTTGATGGCAGATGTTTTGGAATATGGTTTAAGTGTTAAACATGATACAATATTACACAGTAATCCAGTAAAATCCCACTCTACAAAAAGAGAAGATTAGCATTTTGATATTTGTGTTGTTTTCCATTTGTTATCATGTGTGCCTGTGTGTGTGTGTGTGTTTATGTGTATTTCCACTGGCAGACTTTAACTGCATCTCATTGTTTTTTACCTGCCCAGGGACTGCAGATGGAAATTAGCTAGGCTCTAAATCTGGTACAAAGCATCTTTTCCCTTTGTGTGATTAATGCATTTTGTACATAGCCCCTGAAAGAAATAAACAATAAACAAACAAACAAACAAAAGCAACATTTGCAGTCAATTTTAATTCAAACCGTATCATCTTCAAGCACAGCATCAAAGGGGTAGAAAACTGGCTCAAAGGGACTCTTCACCTTGTTCAGCTTGTTCAATTTCAGCAGAAACATACTAATAAAGTCATCAGCAGTTGCCATTTGTTTTTCTGCACACACTGATGTAAGATTTTTTTTTCTTTGCACAGCCATAATTCACAATAAAGGACCCAATAACGCCTAATATGAGGAGAAACTGACAGTCTGAGATTCCCATTACGCTGACTAACAGCTTAATCTGCGAATTCTCATGCAGGAGGAAGGTTTTGTCAGGATGCTGTCAGGTTGCATATGTGGAGCACCACAGTAGGCCACAGGGTTGAGCCATTTGCAGAGAAAAGGAAAGCCCTCTGAGCTGGAGCATGGTCACCACCATGGTCGAGTCAGTCATATGACGAGCGTCTTTAGACGTCATTTACTAATTAACTTACAGCAAAGTAAAACTTGTCTCATTCCTGCTGTGAACTATGAAGGAAAATATCTGTTTTTATCATAATTTCTGTAGCTAAACCCTTCAGTTTCCTTTTGTCTTTGATTATTTCCACGAAAAAAAAATGTGAGTAAATTTACATAGGCATGTCTAATGATGCTCAGAGAAAGGCTACAGGTGCCCTCAAATCACTTATGACTCAAGTGAGGGCAAAGATTTATTCAATTATTTTAGCTCTGTTTGATATTGATTGTCTCTACCTAACTGCAAACTCAATAAGCACTGGGACACAAAGAAATCCCCCCCAACATTTGATCTCTAATAGCCATGGTCTAGTAGCCCACAATTTTCTCTAATCCAATTTTTGACAAGCCAGTGGATTGTTACAAATTTAAGTGCTGGGATACTTTGGCCTTCTTCTCAGCAATAACTGATTGAGTTTGGCATTTGATAGAAAATGATAAGAAAGACCTGATTGTCTTTTTTGGTTACAGTCATGCAAGCTACTCATGAGGATGAGGCACAGCACAGCTTTGAGCTAAATGCAAACATTTGGATGCTAAGATGCGCAATCCTGTAAATATAATATTTACCATATTTTCATCTCACAGTTTAGCATGAAATCAAGACAGATCTTTTTTTTGCCAAAATCACAAATTTGCTTTATTTAGGATTTAGGAGCCTGTTGTCATTCAATGTTGTTGTTCTGTTTGCATCTCAGAGATGGAAACAAGGTGTGTTGGTGCTGTGATGAATTGGCATCAGTAGTAAGACATGCCGGAAAGTTTTCTTTAGGTTTTTACTTTGTTTAATTTTGTACCCGAAGATTTGAAGAGATTTATTCCAAACCTGCAGTCTCAGTCTTTATACCCCTCGAGAGGAGTTTACCTCTAGCTATTTTCATCTCTGTTTATTTGCCTATTTGCATTCACTGTTTGTCGTTCTTGTTATCAGCGAGTAATACCATCAAACTTTCACTGAGTCTGCTATTTCATTTATGCATTATATCTTTGGAGCTGTTTGTCTTTGTAATAGGTTTCCAGATATTCAGACATTCAGTGACTGCAGCCACCAAGCCCCCCAACTTTACTATTAATTGTATGCTTAGACAAATGTATTTTCAGTGCAATAGAGTGGCTGAGTGGCATCTGTCACACAGCTTCTAATAAGTCGAACATTTGACTTTGAATAAATTCCACAGCTTTTCTGACAAAGTCAATATTAAGGCTGCCACTCAGATGTCGGCTGCAGCTCAGGTGTAAAGCTCTGGGAGCACAAGAAGCTCAGAACAAGCAAAGCTTGTGATTTGTCCACCAGGCATGTCAGTAAACAGGCTTTCAACCTGTTTTTTTCCCTCACCATGACATCATTTTTCCGTGGCTGCATGTAGTTTTGGTGCCTGGGGTCGCTGCCACAAAAAAAGCAGGGTCAGTCAGGTGACAGAAATGCCAAAATTTCTGGAAGTGTTTCTGTGGTTAAGGTTTTGTTATGTTTAACAAAATAAAATTGCTTGGATGAGGTTACAGTAGGAAAAGCATGGGGGTATAAATTAATAAAAACAATAAATTAAAAAAGAGAAAAAACACCTCGGAAGGCTTATGGAAGGAGGCGGATGACATGTTTTGTTGGTTTTACACCAACAACAGGTTTATATATATATATATATATATATATATATAAACCTAGGAAACAACATTCAAAGAAACAACATAAGTTCAAAGAATCATTCAAGGAAAAAACTATCAGAAGAATGTTGTCTTTTTTGTTTGTCTGCCCTACTTTTAATTTTGCAGTATCAGAAATATACTATGATTGTAGCTGCAATGTGAATAATCACTCAGATGAGAAGCCATAGTCGACTCTCACAATGAAAGATTAATTGCTGCAATGTCTGCAAGAGAAATTATTTATAGCTAGTTGATTATTTTTTCACGTATTGGAAATTCTGATGTTTCTCAAATTCCATTTATGGGTTAATGAGCTGGAATAGCCCTTTATAATGAGCAGCACATGACAAAGACAGGTGAAATGTGTAATGAAATGAACTGAATAACTTCATGGATAAAGCTGAAATACACCAGACTTAAAAGGAAATTCACTGCAAAAATTCAGGAGGTTTGCTGATATGAGAGACTGTCAAAATCAAAATAATAACAGTCATAGTAAGTAAAAAATGTTTTAGTGATTGTTTCATAATGTCACATGAAGGAGAATCTAATAGGTGTGAATTCTCTGTTTAATCCAGTGTGTGTTTGTGAGTTATGGGAACACAAATCTGTTTAAATTGTCAAACCATGGAGACCCACCTTTCTTTGGGGGGCAAAAACTTCCCAATATGTAAAGCATGACATAAGCATAATGGTGGAGGCTTGTTTTTTCGGTCTTAGGTGAGGAGTAATGCTTAGGGTGCAATAAGTCCCCAGAAAATTTACTGAAACAGTGTGGTACTAAATGTGAGCAGTGGTTGCAATCATCACTGTGGGCTATTCAATAAACTGACTACATGGCTCCTTAATGCACCTAAGC
>VUQI01021733.1:0-16944 GCA_015106735.1 Paratilapia polleni
AGCCCCACCACCCCCCCCCCCCCCCCCACGTGTGAGCTTTGTTTGTTTGAATTCACCGTATCATTGCTCGCTGCCTGCTGCCTCTCTGACACTGATTTGTTTACCAGAAGTATTTTATTTGCAGTGACCGTCAGACATTACCAATCATCTCACATCACTTTGCAAACAGACATCCGTCACATGCTGAAAAACAGATTGGTTTTACAGTGGAGGGCCAAACTTTTCCATTAAAATTCCCCCTTTAACACTTGAGCCCGCCGCTCCCCGCTGCCTGCACAACAATCTGAGATCTATTACTGCGTGTAAACATCAATACGTCCCAAACTCCCCGATGGATACCGTGCAGGCACGACCCTCTGAGCCATTCAAATCATACCTCTGCAACAATGAGATCCACCTTAACCCGACGTTGCTATGGTTACAGTCGAGTACAGCGCCACAGAGTCCTGCTTCTGTATGAGCTTATTTTCACACACGCACACAAAAGCACAGGGATGGATTTTAGGGATGTACAGTACAGATCACACAAATCCAAACACACACACACACACACACACACACACACACTTACAAAATGTGTAAATAACTGCACACGTCTGCACCACATTACATCATGCAGCAGCTGCTGGGCTTGTCAGACTAAAGGCCGCGGGAGCATGTTTCACATAGCGGCTGCTGTGGGGATGACCCAAAATAAAAAGAGCAGTATAAATTTATCTCCATAGAAAATGTACATCGGTTATACAGTTTTCCTTAATGATATGTCTTAAAACAAGTGAAATCATTTTTTTAAAATAAAGTTTTTGTTTATGAAAGAATAATCCAGTCATTCTTTCTGAGCCATATACATAATTCTGGGGGGGGGGGTTCCAGACGTCTTTGGGTGAGAGGCATGGGACACCCTGGACAGGTCACCGGTCCACCACAGGGATTATGGATGAAAGGGATCAAAATGTAGCTTTTTAAGTTTTCTTTTTTTTTCTTTATTGAGCCTTTGAGCACAGAATCATCACTTAAGAAAACAACACAAAATATAGGCTTCACACACATGTAGCGCACATTTATGTAGTTATTTAAAGAGTCCAATCTACCTACAAAATATCTGACAACTGAGAGATGAGAAAAACAACACAAAATGTGGACTGAAAACTAGCTCCAACTTGAAAAGAATTAGTCAACAGGGCACTTTAACTCCTAACTTAAAATACACAAAGTGCTGCACAATGATGGCAGGAAAAACATCTTATATCAAATAAGATCAATCCAGAGACAAGGAGAGCCAGCGAGAGAAAGCACGGAGTACACAACAGCAATCTGACAAAAAATAAATATTCAACAACACAAAGGAAGAGGAAAAAACAAAGGATAATAGCAACAGAGCCACGGATACAGAAAGACGAGGACACACCCTCGAGCATAAGGCTCATGAGAAAGCCTTACTCAGCGTTTTGCATTTAGGACCTAATCTGAACATTATGAAATTAAGGAGAATGTAAAAAATGTGACTGATATTCAAATGTTTCATATTTTCTTCAGCTGTAGAAACTGAACAGTCAGTCACAGAGACCTTCTTTGTTTTGAGAAAAAAGACACAGCCTGCAGTAATACCATGCTGCAGCCACAAAATATATAGAAAAATAAACTCTGAAATCATGTCATCATCTCAGGGAGTCCAGTATTTTTTGTCTTGGACTAAGCAGCTTTGCATGATTCACAGTTCATAATAATCCATCTTTATCTTAACCTGAACTTTGGTGCAGCCCTCAGTTCATCCTCTGTCTGAAATAAGGATGTCATGATTACAGACACTCACTGTCTCTCACTACATGAAGTGCACACTTACCTATCTGAATTTCTGTCTTTGTAATCATAGTTTTAACATTAGATTTTCACTTCTAAGAAATATTAAATATCAGTTTAGTGAAAAATTCAACCTGCAACTTTAAGTGATGTGCCAAAAAGACAACATACAATAAGATATAGATTTGACTGGTAGCACTATTTATCTTGATATTGTTGTTATTTTTAAGTTTAGCATTGAAGTTTTGGAGGAACATGATCGCTAACCACGTGACATTAACCAGTTCACCATTTCGGATGTTTGACAATATAGGGTGAAGTGAATAAGACCCCAGTCACACAGGCCTAAAAGACCAGTCAGTGACCCCCTGACAACCATCGGTTGCTAGGCAAAACTGTGTATTCCCTGACTGCTTGTGATTGCTTGCGATGGCTTTGGCTGCTAGCAGATTGCCGTGGTTGCTGGTAGTTTGCATGGAACACACAGACTTGTTTGCAAGCACGCACCAACTACCCTCAGAGCGGTAGTGAAACAGTGAAAAGTGCGACACAAACTAGAAATGGAGACCATTTGCCTTCAAAATAAAAGCTGCGCTTTTGAAAAGTGTTGCTGAGGCATAACTTTTACTTTGAAGGTGAACATTCTCCGTTTCCAGTTTCAGTCGCACTTTTTCAAGTTTTACTGCTTACAACTTGTCTAATACTTGGCGAGTGTTTGCAGATAAGTCATCATCTTCCATGCAGACTCTGGTCAGGGGACAGCAGGAATCTGCTAGTGGCCGAAGCAATCACAAGAAGCTTTCTGGTGCAGCAACCTTTGTGTGACTGATTTCACCTACCGACAGCCAGCAACCTCCAAGAACCACTCGCCAACCAGTCGGGGAATACACACGTGGTTGTGTCATGTCCAATATGGTGGACAACTCTCAAGCAATGTGCACACGATGTCACACAAGAAACCTCTATAGATATTGTGATAATAATGTTGTTGTGATAACTGTGAACTGAAAATCTGCTTTTATGATGTCACCCGCTGGTTTGTGAAGTGCCGTTCTGAAGCCTCGAGATGAGCGTTCGCTCTCGCCATCATGTTTGCCATACGGTTTTGAAATCAGACGTGACGAGCTAGGGGTGGAGCTGATTGTGAAACCCCATAGTCATTGGCTTACGACTTGTCAGTCATAAGTCGTAAGCTGATTAGCAAACCATGGATAATCATCCTTTCTGAAACTTAGAATGACCAAAATTTACAAAATGGACTCAGTTACTCATGTTTGGGCCTACTGAACTGAGCCCAGAAACTCATCATGAAAGTGCTTATGAAGTCAGGGCCGAGGACTGTTTCCCCATAGATTTCGAAATCAAAGTCTTTTTGCAACCACAGCTATCGCCATCTGGAGGCAGTTAAAGAGAATGCAGGTTTAAGGCACTTGCAAATTGGCTTCACTTTTGAGACCTGGAAGCTGTGTCCATCTTTTCTCATCTTATCTGTGATCTGAAACAAGTGTTTAGCTCCTCCCACTTTCAGGCGAATCTCCCATTTAAGCCATTTAAATCTCCCATTTAAGTCTTCTGATTGGCTTCCTCCCATAAACAGAATGTTTGAACAGCGGGAGCTTCTGTGCTTCGAAGTTCATACATCGACAGTGCAGAAGATGAACGTAGCTTCTGGGTCGGAAAAATGAAGCTGATGTGGAAGTGCCTTAAATCTGCATTCTATCTGAAGGCCTCCAGACGGCGATAGCTGTGTTTGCAAAAAGACTTCTGGTCCTATAGAAGTGTATGGGAAAAAGCCTTTCTGACATGAACTCTGTAAACACTTTCCTGCTGAGTTCATGGGCTCAGTGACTTCTTTTGGTTGTGTTTCAAAATGGAGGATTATCTGTGGTATGCAACCACATGCTCGTTGGCTTGCGACTTGTCAGTCACAATCTCATTAGCCAATGAGTGTGGTTTCACAGTCAGACCATCTTATCACATCCAATTTTTTTGCAGCCAAGATGGCGACTGCAGAAAGGCTCATCTTGAGGCTTAACAAAAGGAATTCACAAACCAATGGGTGATGTCGCGGTAGCTCTGTCCATCTTTCATATTGACTACGGGATCAAATGAGGAAAGCCCTGCCCCACCCCCCATCCCACTCACCTATGACATCAAAGAGATCCAGGAGTTGAAAAAAGTTTAGAGCAGTCTGCATCCTGAGCTTTGGGCTCATACACTGAGCTCATTATTAGAAACCTGTTTAATATGAGCATCCACCATTGGAACAGAAGACAGGAAGTAAGAGAAAGCAAAATAGGTCCACTTTAAAGCTTCATCTGATGCTTTTTATTAATTCCTATTGGCTGAGTTCTTGTGAATTCAATTCAATTCAATTGAATTCAGTTTTATTTATATAGCACCAAATCACAACAACAGTTGCCTCAAGGCGCTTTATATTTTAGGGTAAAGACCCTACAATATTAGACAGAAAATCCCAACAATCAGACGACCCCCTATGAGCAAGCACTTGGCAACAGTGGGAAGGAAAAACTCCCTTTTAACAGGAAGAAACCTCCGGCAGAACCAGGCTCAGGGAGGGGCAGCCATCTGCCGCGACCCGTTGGGGATGAGGGGAAACAGAAGAGAGCGGAGGGAGACAAGACAAAAGACAAAGTCATTGTTTAAGCCCAATGAGCCCTGCTGATGGGTTTCACAGGCTTAATTACTTTATTTGTAATGATATTAAATCCACCAAATGTGGAAAAACTGAGACGTGTTGTTGAAATTACACTTAATTTTTTTAAAGACATCTCAGGCTGTTCATCAGTATTATAAATGGATTGTTTATAAATATGAACATTATAAATAAAGTCTTTTACACTAAAATCAGGGGAACAATTCAGAGATGTTTGCCCAGTACAGTCACAACTTTTAATCTATTAATCCTCTTAAGCCCCAGGGGTCTTTTTGAGGTTCCTGCTCGATAATGACATGCCCAAAATGAATTGAGTATTCCTCTGCAATTACACACTCTGTGAGAACCATCTTGGTATCAAAATAAAGCTAACACTTGTGAGACTTCATCAGAGGTGTAAGCATCATAGCAGATGCCATCGTGTCAAAGTAACTGAGGATGGAACATCGTTTTGCAGAATTTGTTAACCCGCTTTTAATTGTTGTTTTAGCTGTTTGGTGGTCGTAGAAATGTTTTTTGTGAGCTTTTAGCTGAGATTCTGACATTTCTGTGGATACCACACGTCTATATTTAAATAACAGACCTGGCGTCACATCCCGTGAAACTGGAGGTTAATTAAAGAGGTTAATTTGTGTTTCTTAGCACTAATTTAACAGGGTCTTTTTTTTTTTGTCTGAACACAAGTTCTCATCAAACCGCAGTCTCTCGTGTTAGTGCCTCGTGACACTTCATGAACATGAAGTGATGGTTTTCCCTTTTTATACAGAGAAGAAGTCCACATCTGGAGGGGTTAATTTAATCTCACCCACAGTTGGAATCCCTCACAGATTTTTACACTTTAACTATGCTAACTTTTTTTTTTTTTTTTTGGACACTTCCTGCTTAAAACCCAAAAAGTAAGAGGGACTGTGAGGCTCTGCTTTCACAGTCTGTTTTCATATTGAAAATAAACATCCAACAAGCTTCTGCCCTACTGCTTCACCGGTGTTTCTGTCTTCCCTGAGCTCGCTTTAGAAGACAGAACAAAAAAATTACTTATTAGTCAATATTTTATACTGAGTAATGAGAGCAGACTGTTTTTAATAGGTTATTAGGCAATAGCTTTAGTGGTAAGGACCCCTCAATGTCAGTTTGGGCTGTATGTGGCTCACAAACTGAAACGAGTTTGACCCTCCTGGTTGAAAGCACCTCCACTTAATGCTGCAGTAGATCCAAGCACTACAGGAGTTAGTGTTGTTCGGGCGGCTGTGGTTTACAGATGTGACATGAATATAGAGCAGTGCAGGGTGATGGCAGGTGTTTGCTAGAAGCTTTTCACTGGTTTATGTTTTTCTTACAGTTAACTGACGCTCTACTCGTTAAACTTGCCGTTACCCACACACAGTATTGCAAACGTGCTAACGTGCTAACAGTTTAATCAATACAAAATTCTCCTCCAAACACATTTAAAAAGCAGGATGAAAGTCAGTACAACTTCAGAAAAGTAACCAAACATTTTTTTAAGACAGTCAAAATCATATTAACAAACCTTTCAGGACATTTTAAGGTCTACAATTATTATCTGTTACTGCAAAAAACTTGAAATTATTGTGGACAATTATTATTTCTCAGTACTACTGTGCAAAAAGAAAAATGAAGATTTAAAATAGTTTAGGCACTTTTGTACTCTTTTTAATAAACACAGGATAGTGTACATTACTAACATTTTACAATACCAGAATTCTTTTCAGAACTTTATCTAGTTTTTACTTAAAGTAGTAGGTTTTTCAATACTTTAAGCATTGATACCCAAGCAGATAATAATTTATTAAAACTGATTTAAAAGTACACTTTGTTTTAAATAACCAAAAAGGGGTCTGTGAATCACAAGTTTTGGTACCAAAATGGTGATATTTTTTTTTTTAAAAAGAAACTTTTTTCAAAAGTTCTCAGATGTAAAAAGCTGCTACAGATGAGTAAAATTATATGTAAAACTGATAAAAAAAAGAAAAAAGAGGTTATCAGTGTCTTTTAAGACGTGGATGGACTGGGAAAGGAGCCTTCTTCCACCTGGTGGCTCTTCATGTGGGTTTTCAGGCAGTGACTCTGGGTGAAAGCTTTTTCGCAGATGGTGCACTGGTACGGTCTCTCTCCATTGTGGGTCCTCATGTGGACTGTCAGGTGTTCCTGGCGAGAGCACGCTTTCCCACAAATCCCGCACACAAACCGTTTGATGCCTAAATGGCTCCTGATGTGGTTGGTCAGGTGAGTCTTGCGTTTGAAAAAGCGGCCGCACTCGGAGCAGCCGTACGGAGCCTCGCCGGTGTGCACTCGCATGTGAACCTTGAGTTCGCCGTTGGACACAAAGCCTTTGCTGCACACGCCGCAGATGTGCGGCCTCTCGCTGCTGTGCGTCTTCATGTGAGTCGTCAGGGTGTAGTTTGACAAGAAGGCTTTGCAACAGATGTGGCAGAGGAAAGGTCGCTCCCTGGCCGCATGTATCTTCTCATGAGACTTCAAGTTGCTGGAAAGCTTGAAACGCTTCCCGCATATTTGGCAGCCATATGGCCGCTCTCCCGAATGAGTCAGTTTGTGGCGGGTCAAAGATCGCAGGTCGCAGACAGACTTTCCGCAGATATTGCAGAGGTATCGGTCTCTGCCGGTGTGCACCTTGCTGTGAGCTTTGAGCTGCGCCTTCAAACCAAAGGATTTTGGGCAAATATCACATTTGTGTGGTTTCTCTTCTATGTGGACCCAACGGTGAGCACTCAGACCAGACTCATGAGCAAAGGTTTTGCTGCACATCTTACATTTAAATGGCCTGTCTCCCGTGTGCAGAGAGATGTGGCTGTTAAGACCAATGATGGTAAAGAAAGACTTCCCACAGTATGAACAGTCGTGAGTTTTTTGGTGATTTCTAAGATGTCCCTTTAATTCTTCCGCAGATTCAAAACGCTCTCCACAAACTCCACAAACACTTTGCGGCTCTTCCAAGTGACTCCAGGTATGTTTGATCAAGCTGGCCAGGTTCCTGTACCAGACTCCACACACTTTACAGGGCGTTTTACTCTTCTCAGACCCTTTCATGCCACGTTTTCGCACTTGTTTCTTCATCTTTTTCGGCAGCTGGAGATCAGAATCAGGTTTCCAGTCATTGTCTACATCCAAGACATCATGCGCATCTTTGCTGTCACTGGAGTCCACTTCACTCTCAGCAGCATCTTCCTCTGTTTGCAGGTCCTGCTTTTGTGATGTTGAGCTGCTGACTAAAGCGTCCACGCTGGTACCGTCTACATGTTGGACAGGGCTGCTGTGGAACAACAAGTTAAAATTAGTTTAAAGGTACTGAGTGGCTGCCCGGACAAGCCAACATGTGTTTCGTCTACTTGTGATAACAACACTAAAAACAGTCTTCCATTAGAGGACTTGGACCCACAGAATTTGGGGATATATTGCTAAAAAAACAAAATTAAAATGTCTTAATTACAGAAACAGTTTCTGATTAATTTTTTTTTCCAAGTGCTTGTTCTTGGGGATCGTCTTGGGGATTTTTTTTCCCTCCATAATTTTAAATGGTCTTAGTCATCCCAAGGCATTTTATATTAAAGATAATTTAGGGGTGCTGGTTCAGCTCAGAGGTTGAGCAGGCGATCATATGCCACAAGGCTAAATGCAGGGGCCCAGGTTCGACTTCAACCTGAGGCCCTTTGACATATGTCTTCCCCCACTCTCTCCCCGCTTTCCTGTCTCCTCTTCACTGCACTATCTAATAAAGGCAAAAAATAATTTAAAAAGAGACATTTTAGATTCTTCCCTTAGATCTATGACAAGATTCTAGAATATTTCAATTGATATAACAACATTCTACAATCTTTTCATTGCTTTATGACAATATTCTACAGTCCTATCACAGATTTATGACAACGCTGCCTTAGATTTATAATCAACATTCTCGGTTCTTACCATTGATTTATGACATTTGAGATTTTTGTCTGTGACTTATAACTACACTCCAGAATCTTGTCTTTGATCTAACGGCCCGTGGACGATACGGTTGTGAAAATAACCGGGCACAATATGAAGACCACTCATCCAACAGACATTCACATTTATACATGAGACGGTTTTCTATTCTTTTACATGTAACTATCTGAAATATATTAGCAATTTCTGCTTATGTTTTTTTGAAATAGTGGTCTGTCTTCTGGGTAATACTTATCAAAATACGTATCAAAATTAAATTAATCAAATGTTTGGGTTTGGGTATAATCAATTACTTGTTTAGTGATTCAAAAAGTTGTTTTAAGGAAACCTGATCTTTTGTTAAGGGCTGTGTAAAGATACTAGCCCATTTATCTTCTGAACAGTATTTTTGTAATCTTTCATTTAAGGAGCTAAAAATTCTGATCTCTATTTTTACTTTTTAATTACCTTGACTGGAGTACAGCTTCATCATTTTTTGTCACCACAGCGTCGCTGGATTCATTTGTCAGTAAACGGGGAAGCTCTTCCTCCTCTCCCGTCTGAAAGAGTTCATTCCCAAATTAATATTTTTGTAAAAAAGCGTCCAAAAAACTAAAGGTACTAGTGTTAATTGAGTGTAAAATGGCTGTAATTACTGAACATTTTTGTTAAATCTGCAAATCTACACTTGAATCACATCATGATTACTTCATTTTAAATCTATTATAGTCGTGTAAAGAGGCAAAATTATTAAAATTGTGTCATTGTTAAAAATTTTGACTGACTGCAACAGTGAGTACCTTCAGGCGGATGTAGAGGGCTGAGTTTCCAGTCGACCTGATGGCCCTTTGGATCTCCTCTGGAGTCACAGCCTTCACTTTCAGAGGCTGCAGCTTCCGGCTTCTGTCAGTTGTAAACAAATCAAAAGGTGCATCACCTGCCAGCTGAGGAAAGGTGGACCTCAGCATGTTCAGGAAGTCAGCTTCCCGTAGACCAAGAGGACACTTAAGGTCCTGCACTGGAAATTTCTTGAACACTGGAACAGAAGAAATTCATCATGAGATCAAGAGTTCTTGGGCAGTGAGAGAAAAAACCCATTTGTCATAGTCACCTGGCAGTATTAGTTCAAGTGATTAGTTGGTTAGACTTCACCCGTTTCTAATAATAAATCATTTATTTAAATATTTATTTTCTGTAAGCATCGGAAAATGGTTTGATTTCAAGGTTAAGAAAGAATGTTATCAGTAGTACTAACACTATTATATTACAAAGAAATGCAAAATCATAGGAATGAGCCTTTCAAATTTAATTTTGCTAAATACAAATATTTAATAAAAAGCTGAAGCCACCACGTTTATATTCATTGGCCAACGTTAACAAGTTTATTATTTAATTTAAAAAAAATAATGGATTAACCAACAAATTGTTTGCTGCTGAAAGAAGAACTTTGACTGTACCCTTCTTAGAGAGCACATCGGTCTGAGAGTCCTCCAGGACACGGATTCTTAGATCTACATGTCCCTTCGTGTCACTGATCCGAGGTCTGCCAGGCTTCTTCTTGACAGTCTGAACTCTGGGCGAAAATGACCTGGAGGATAATGACAAAGTAAGACGCCAGTTCCGATTGGTTGGAAGCCTCACAGGTTGTGGTAGATAAAACTTTACCATTTACATTAATATAAATCATGAAAATGGTATCTGAGTACAGGGACATCTCATTGACTGGTGTTTTTTTACAGCAGTGCAAGAAGCACTCAGATCCATAATCAAAAGCACAACAGCATAAATTTATTAATCACACTGAAAGGTTAAGTAAACAAAAATTATCATCTCATTAAGAAGTAATATTCTGCTGTGAAACCTTGGCACGTTCCACCAAACCGAAATGCTGCAGCCCAAGCAGCAAATAAGTCAACGCCACAAAAGACTGCAATATTGCGTGGACTGTCCACATACTTTTGGCCACATGACAAACACCACACACCAGCAATGTGGTGTTGTCTTAAGATGGTGGGGTTTCTAACCTTGATGGTATTTTATAATCCGGGTCCTTCAGATCTTCTCGTTTTTGTCTGGAACTCGTTGCCTGTTGCACCAACTGCTGCTCTTCTTCATCATCATCATTGTCGTCATACCAAAGCAGGCCCAGGCTCCCAGTGTCCTCCACACCTGGATACATTAGGAGTCACTTTTTGTTGTGGTTTATATATGGATTATATAATGATATAGACATGCTATGTCCAGTTTAACCAGTTTGCTTTAGTGCTCATAATTTGGCCATTGAAGAAAACAATAACACATCATCTGCATATTGTTAGAGAGAAATAACAGAGGGTTATGGAATGGCCTAATTAAAGCAGGATTCTGTTCAAATGTTGTCGCGGGGGGATTTCAAACATACAGCAAAAGCAGGAAAACCCAACTGACAGAATGTTCCATGTTCAAAAATGTCACCAAGTTATAAAAGAGGTGGGCAATTACTTACAACACCTCCAATAAGCTATTTTTTCTTAAAGTTTTAAATACTAATACTTCTAATGCCAATGTTGTAAATACAGTTTAAACAAATATTTTCAATATTTTTATTGTGTAAATGATGAAAATATTTGTTTTTTTCTTGTGGGTTTGGTCAGTTATAAAACCTTCATCTGTACGTGCTGTTTCAAGGACGATCCAAGTCTTGGTGTCCAAAAAGCCAGCAATTTCCATCAGATGTGCTCATGTTTTAAAACGACTCTATGCCACTAAATTTTACTTTGTGCAAATAATAAGAGCTAAACATTACACTCATAGAATACCACTGCTGCAATTCTTTACCCCTTCACTTTAAAGAGGGCTGTTACCAACAATTATCCTCATTATTCATCTTTTTTTTCTAGACTCATTAATTTAGAGTTTTAAAAAAAATACATAAATTCATCCTATTTTCCAAAAAACCCAATCTGCAACCTGAAAGGTATTTTGTTTAAGGCTCAGTCACACTAGAGTAAAAATGTGACGGCAACCTCCTTGTCAATCAGATTGCCAATCTGAGTCAGTCGAGTGTAACTCGTCTCCAAGGCGTTTCTTTGCAATAGGGGACTCAACTCAACTGGTTGCCAACTGCCTGTATTCAGGTTATATTCCTGAATAAAAGCAAGGTTGCTGAGCACCTATGTCATTTTTCAGTTAAGTCATTGTCCTGCAGCAACTATGTCACTATTTGTGGAGCAATTTCTCAATTTCTGTTTCAGATCTATGAGGTTCTGGCTGGACTCTGAATGTAAGGAGTTAATATGAATTTTTGTTTAATGTATGTAGACACCAATAGGTTTGCGATTTTTACCGATGTACCACAGTTCAACGCTGTGTTATCACAAACAGATTGCATGTAATTGCCAACATGACCCTGTCAACTGATAGCAGACTGACTCTCTCTTATTGCAGTCTTGATGCACCAAAGTCTCTTTGAAGATGGCAACTAACTACGAGTGGTCGCAGACCTGGTCCCTGTCTTTGAAGCAACCACTTCAAAGGCAATGACATCACAATAATTTTGTTTATATCGCAGTCTTCAACCACTGTTTTCCTTAGTGTGACTGTAGCATTAGCATCATAAAATTAAGAAGCCAGCAAATGGGCAGAATAATCAACTGACCTAATTTTATTTGTTTATTACGTAATTAATTCAATAGTATTTGCTTCAGCTCTGATTTATAATTCCAACGTCTTTTTAAACATTAAATGAATTGCGTGGCACCATTTAACCTAAAATGAACACCAATTTAAATGTCACAAATCATTTAGATGTATTATAGATGGAAATTAGTGGAGGGGCATGAAAATTTTGCATTTTAAATGTCTAAACTATAATAAAAAGTATTAACATTTGTAGATATTAAAATCCCACATTTGCATAACTCAATTTGTGAAAAGGTTTTGCTAAATTTTTAATACATTAAAAAGTTAAAAACTAGACAAAATGATAACACAAAATGTATAATAACTGTATTCTGTATGTCTTTACATTTTTGTGCATATTATCTGAATTTTGAAAATATTTGAAAATATTAAAATGCTTAATCTGCTGATATCATGCTGTTTATCAAAGGAGGAACTAAACGTCTATCCTAAAAATGCCATATTAAAGTTATGACACATATTTTACAATATTTATAAACAAATTATTAAAGCGTTAAATATTTCTTTTTATACATATTTTATATTTATTTGAAAACTTTCATACTTTATACTATTACCTTTTAGCTGTTCTGTAATTTGTAAAGTTTTCAAAGAGCAGCAAATTGTCATTATTGAAAGAACTTGTGTTTTTAATCTTTTCTAGTTTTGCAGGTTTAATTAACATGTTGCTCATTCACTCATTCTTCATTCTTAATGCTTTATCTCTTTAATTTTTCAGCCATTTAAAAAGTAAAATTGTTCAGACATACCCGTCTGCCGTTGGTGCTGCTGCTGCTCCTCTCTGTCCTCAGTCACAACTTCCACCTCATGTCTCTCCACGTCAGGCTGCAGAGCTTTGAGTCAAAATGAAAGTACATCTGATCAGTATTTCAGCTGTGGTGTGACTGTGATGTTTTACTGCAGCACTAAAGATACTTCTTGTTGCTGTTCATCGCTGTTTTACTTAAAGAGAGGGGTTTCAGGATTTCTGTAAACTGCTAACAAAATGTTAACAGGAGCTGCAGATTCTCATCATGACAATAAAGGATGAGAATCCAGGATAAGAATTAGACCAGATTTCATCCTCTCAAGGATACCCAAGTGGGCGCTGATGTTTGACTAACCATATGGAGTATCTGGCCCATTGTTATAGACTATTCAGTGACTGTACAACTGCAGTGAGACTTTTGCATTCCCAGCAATTAGTCAGATTCGTTCCAGGTGGGTGTTGGACTTCGCCAGGGCTGCGCTTTGTCACGGATTCTGTTCATAACTTTTGTGGACAGAATTTCTAGGTGCAGCCAAGGGGCAGAGGATGTTGGGTTGGGCGGTCTCAGATGATGTTCGGTTGGCTTCATCAAGCGATGACCTCCAGCTCACACTTGGGCAGTTTGCAGCTGTGTGTGAAGCAGCTGGAATGAGAATTAGCACCTTCAAGTCTGAGGCCATGGTTCTCAGTCAGAAAAGGGTGGAGTGCCCACTTTGGATAGGGAATGAGTTTCTACCTCAAGTGGAGGCTTTCAAGTATCTCAGTGTAGTGTTCATGAGTGAGGGGAGAAGGGAGCGGGGGATTGACAGATAAGTGAAGGGAGAGCTGAGCGTAAAAGCAAAGCTGTTGATTTACCAGCTGATCTATACTCCTAGCCTCACCTATGATCATGAGCTGTGGATAGTGACCTAAAGGATGAAATCGCAGATAGAAGCGGCGGAAATGAGCTGTCTTCGAAGGGTGTCTGGGCTCAGCTTTATCGTACACTCACATCAAACATAAAGTGAAGTAAGTACATGCAAAGTCTGTGGATTGAGGCAAATCCACATTGGCACCAGTTAAAATAATTCGTCTTTGGTGAAAATTTTCCTTCATGCTGCATCATGAAAAGCCACCAAAAATCTGAAATGGAGGATCAGCTTACTGACGCCATCTGAGGGCAGCTGGAGCTGAACGGTTCATCTTTGCTTTTACATAGAGAGAGGAAGGAAAGGAGAGAGCCTGGAGAAAAGTGAGAGAAATCAAAGAACTTCATATTGACATATTTTCAGAACTAAGTTCTGAAAATATGTTCCTGCAACTTGATTCCAGCTATCAGCCGGACTCCACCTTTTACTGTCGACTCATAAGGGCAAATATTGATGGGTTTCTAATGCAACGGTATTCACATAATGCGAACGAATGACTTTTGGTGGTTTGGCATCTGACCAGGACACCTCCTGGACTCCTCCTAGATAAGGTGTTTTGGGTATGTACAACTGGGAGGAGGCCGCAGGTGCAGACCCAGGACACGCTGGGGAGAATATGTCTCTCGGCTGCCACCAAGACCCAGACTGTGGAAATTTTCTGCAATAAATAACTGACAAACAAAGATTCATCTTGTCTGTCTACCTGCAAGTGGGCTCATTTGACCTTTAAAAGAACAGTTTTTCACACAGTTCTTGCCCTTTTATAAACCCTGCTTGTAAAACAAAGAACCCTCTCTTTTTTTTTAAGGTCAGCTGTGCCCTTGAGCAGCAGAGATTCAAAGCTGCGTTCGCTGATGTCCTTAAATATTCTCACGCTGGGTTATGGAGGTTAAATCCCAGTCATACTCTATTTACTATGTGCATTATCATGTTTTTTTTCCTGCCAATGACATTAGAATACTTAATGACTGAAAAATCAGTATTAAATATATGCACTTGGCAACAGGTTTTCTTATAAGAAAAAATACATTTCTAGTACCATAAGTACACACTGCAGGGAAAAAAATCAGAGTCTGCTAAATCATTAATAAACGATCAATTCTGTGAATAAGACACAACAGATTTGGGCTGATGATCAATACTGAATCATTTGTTGGCCTCTCCAGTTAATAGTTAGCAAACCTGAAATGAGGTAGCTGTGAGAGCTGGCTGTCTAAGATGCATGCCGGATTATAAATCCCATTAATATTATTATTTCCTTACAGCCACATCTTAGTGTTATTCTCTCTCTGTGTTTAACATCTTATAAATGTTAAATTAGCAGTTTTTTTAAACGAAGTTCGGCTTATTCAAACTTTACAAATCAGAGCTTTATGTCCACTCACCTCTTTTCTCCAGAGAGACGTTAGGCTGCAGGAGCTCCAGCTGTCTCCTCTGCCGGTCGATCTCCTGCCTGAAGCCCGCAGCCTCCTCGTCGTAGTCGCTTATAGTCCTCTCCACCACCGCTAAGATCTCCCGGGCGGCTGTGCTCAGTTTCTCGGTGATGATTCCTCTCAGTATGTCGCTCTTAGACATGTTACCGACGCTGTCGAGCGGCTCGGAGCCGCCGCCGCTGCTGCTGCTGCCGCCCTTCATCCAGTAAAACATGTTTGTTTGTTTTCTCAGCTGTGTTTTGACGCACAACGCATCCGCACTTTATGGTACGGGGTGCTCTTCCGGCGCAGCTGCAAATTGTGTCCGGAAAGAAAACCCAGAAGTCGTTTAGAGTTCCTGAACTTTTGTAGTTTTTACTAGTCAGACCCAGTAAGAGTGATTTAGCTGATTTGCAGCTTTAAACTTTACATTGTTAGAAAATATATTGTACATTTAAGATGTTGGTCAACATCATTTAAGGACTACGTTTCAACATGTGAACACATTTCAACATGAAATGTAGTTGGAACACATTCAGACTGTCTGCAGCCTGGTTTCAAAAACTACATTTCGTCCAGTTTTACAGTCTTAAAGTCATTTCAGGCTCATCTTCACTCACATATTTACATCATCTCCAACACGAAAGGCATTTTTCCATCAGGGTGGCAGATGACAGCATGACAAACTGTTATGTGTGTCAACTCTGTTCCAATGCTATGTTTTATCGGTTACCTATGCAGTGGTGTATATCAGAAAATTGGTAAGATGAAGGCTAATTTAAACATTATATATTTAGGTGGATTTTTTAAAGAAATAACCGGTGCCAGGACAATAACCTCTCTCTCAGTAAAACAAAGGAGATGATGGTGGACTACAGGAAACAGCACCAGCCCATCCACATCAGCGGTGTTAAGGTTGAAAGGGTCAGCAGTTTCAAGTTCCTCGGTGTGGACATTACCGAGGATCTCCCCTGGGCCCTTCACACGGACATTGTGGTCAGAAAGGCTCGCCAGCAGCTATACTTCCTGAGGAGGCTTAGGAAGTTTGGCATGAACACCAATATCTCCTCAGACTTCTACAGGACTACAATCGAGAGCCTGCTAATGGGCTGCATTACAGTTTGAAATGGGAGTTGCTCTAACAACAGCCGGAAATCACTACAGAGAGTGGTGGAGGTGGCAGAGAACATCACTGGCAAGACCCTTCCTGCCATTAAGGACATCTACCTTCAGCGGTGCCTGTGTAAGGCCCACAGCATTATCAAGGATCATAGCCATCCAGCACACCAGCTGTTCTCCATGTTACCGTCAGATGATACAGGAGCTGCACACACTGCTAGATTAAAGAACAGTTTTTCATTATCAGGCTGTTGGACTGTTTCTGGTTTCATTGTTGTCTTCCAGTTTGGGCAACATTGGTTCAGACATGCACTGCCACCTTCCTGCATTACAATGCACAGTACTGTTATTTAACCTGTTGCTGGTACTGCTGTTTACTTTCTCTTATGTGCAATAATGCTGCATACCGTACACCCTCACCCCATGTACACATGTAATTTTAAGAATGCTTATTTATTTATGACTTCCTCTATTTCATTTTTGCCTCTATTTTTTAAATCTTGGTAGTTTTTTTTTTTTAAACTTATGTTCTTTTAGTTTTTAATCTTGTTACATTTTTCAGATGCTGAGTTACCTGTTTTTTTTCCTCAAACACATTTCATTGTAATGTTGACCTTATGCTAACTTACATATGACAAGTAAAACTTAGCGGAACTG